>JANHFL010005678.1:101956-113024 GCA_032468155.1 Oxyrhabdium leporinum | reverse complement strand
CAACTCCCGGAATTCCCCTCGAGGCTAGGGAATTCTGGGAGTTGAAGTCCGCACGACTTCAAAGCGGCCGACTTTGAAAAAGGCTGGCGGAAATGAATCGCTTGTCGAGCAGGGAGGGGTCGAGAGTGTGAGTAATTAGAATTGTACGAAGAGGGTCAGAAGTAAATCAGCTGAACCACGCGTGAGAGGTAGCTGTCCAGTCTCTTAATTTCCAGAGATAAGGAAGTGAGAATCTTCGCAGGCATAGAGAGTGGGGAAAATGACCTTGTCAAAGATATGCAACAGTTACCCTAGGCAAAAGGGCTAAAATATTTTTAAAGTCCAGGGCAACAAGATTACATTCACAAACAGCTCAGATGCCTCCCTGATTCACTTAACTATAAGGAGAAAATACAGCACAATCAGTCATTGCAAGGTTCTCTAAATATAGCCAAGCTCAATAAAAGTAGTTTTAACCCTCTGGGAGTTGTTGGTTTTCTAATCTGCTCTACCCAGTGATGTTAGCAACAGGTAAATTGCTCCACTGTTGTACAAAAGTTTTCCCTTAAACAACATCTAAGTATAGTTTCAATGTACGGGTAATCCTCAGCTTACAACAGTTTATTTAGTGACAATTCAAAGTTACAATGGTACTGAAAAAAATGACTAATGACCTTTTTTCACACTTATGACCATTGCAGTATCCCCATGATCACCGGATTAAAATTCAGGCGCTTGGCAACTGACTCATACTTATGATGCTTGCAGTGTTCCAGGGTCATGTGATCACCTTTTGCAACCTTCAGACAAGCAAAGTCACTTAACAGCCATGTTACCGAATCAACAACTTCAGTGATTCACTTAACAAATGTGGCAAGAAAGGTCGTAAATGGGGCAAAATTCACTTAAGGATCTAAATTTTGGGCTCCACTGTGGTCATATGTCAAGAACTACTTATATACCCAGTATTTCAGTTTCTAAGGCTATGGAAATAAAATTCTTGGTCAGCTTCCCTGTAATTTCTCTTTAAATACCTAAATACCTATCATGTCTCCCGCAAATAGGAACAACCGGAGATATGAAGGTGACAGTACATGAATTTCTGTTGGCCCTTGTTCTTTTCTTGCCTCCAATGATGCAAAAAACTAACAACACAAAACCCACTGAGACATGCATTGATCGATGATTGATAGTTCCCTCTGAATTCATGTACCAACACTATAATCTCAAGGATATTTTCAAATGTAGTCAACTTGATATATCTCTGCAATATTCATGTAAATAATTTTGTTGATTAAGAAAAGTTCACAGAACATGTTGGTACAAATTTATCTACTGTCAGGAAAAAAATTTGAACATGAAATTTTATCACTAGAGGTGGGCAAAAAAGGACCAAGAGGCTCTGTTGTGTTTATATCATTCAGAACCACTAAAGAATGTGTTTGGTAGGTTGCTTACTAAGCATTGTACACATATTTATTGCACTACTTTATATGTTGCTTCGTCGCTGGATTTTAGGCAGCTCCCAATACATTCATCCTACATAAATGTAGCATAACATTAAAGGAACTTATGACTGCCTATAAGATCCTTAAAGTAAAAACTCTTTATGTAGCTTCCATCTTAAATATTTTGACTGTTCCATTAAACTGCACCCTTTCATAGGCCAATCCACATGTATACACAAGCTGTAATCACTTAAGTCTTTAATCCATAATCTCCTAAATTAGAATAAGCAACATTCTGTTCTATTGTACAAATTGATCAGGTGTGCATTTTAAAAAGGGTGGAATGAACTTTATTAAATGCAATGAATGAAGGAATCTAGATATAGTATATGTAACAAACAAAACTTGCTATGTGGTTAAGAGATATTCTCAACCAAAGAAATCTGGAAAGCAAGAAAGTGATAACAATTGTTAGCAAACTCTTGATGCCCTTGACATTAGCCTTGTGGACTGGGGCTGCCAAGAATATTATTAGGGCATATGTGAAGAGCTACCAGTCCCCCACCATCTAAAGAAAAGTAATTATAAATGCATGTTTCTTGCTTTAAATGCATCATGATCTTCAGCACTCAGCAATGTGCATTTGGCTTTACTTAAATGTCATTATCCAGTCATAACATAGATTCATTATTGCCTTTTACCTGATAATTAATGTAGCCTTCTCAGACCGGAATTCAGCAATCACTAAGTTTCATGAAAGGGATGAGGGATAGAAGGTTGGTTGGTTGGTTGGTTGGGAAGAACAAAACTGCACAACCCAGAAACAAAGCTACTTGACTCAATTGAGTTCTACTACACCACATAGTAATCTGCTACACTTGTAATTAATTGATGGTTTGTTTAACCATACTTTATTGACTTAAGTCACAAGTAGCTGAACTGATACAATACTGTATGTTGCAAACCATTGTTTGTAAACAAGTGACTGAGTTCATAAAGCAGTCAAAATCTGCCAGCCATAGTTTTGCGACTTTTAAAGACTATACAAGTTTATCATTGCATATAATGTTATTTAGCGTGAAATGTGACTGTATGTTGCAACTCGATATGTAAGTGGATTAATGGTCGTAGGAGAGAGATGTTGTAAGATGGTTAGAATACTAAAAAATAAAGTAGGAATAGTGATACCTATATTATAACATCACTCATGAAACAGTTGTTGCTAATTATATTGATATCTTGATGGAAACTAATTGACACTGTACTATATAAATACCTATCCTCCTTCCCTTGAAGTTGTTTTATTAACATACAATTCCTTTAAACAACTGAGATAAAACTTCAACGTCTTTGAAATAATTAAAAAGAACAGAGATTTTCCAGGCTTCAGCTAAAAAGTGTTTCCTACGTTAAGATAAACAATATGAAGGTTATCTCGGTTAATCATAAAAAATACAAAACATTATTTAAAAATCTTCCCTAGCATGCAAAAATGCATGTGTTCATTCAAGTTGTTATGTATCGGGAATAGCCTCACATAACTGAGTTATGTTTATTTCTGAGTAAATATTGTATGCTTTATGATAAATCTTTTTGATGCCAAAGTGATTAGAAAGAAGGAAAAAAGTCTTTACAAACCACAATTGTACAACTGGATGCCTCAGTATAAAACTAAAATGCAGAAACTAGAAATGAAAAGAGCTTCCCAAACTCAAGAATGAAGTTTGTTGCTATAGATGTTGCTGTGGTTAAAACAATATACAACAATGGAATTTTTATGGAAGTGAAATAAAATGCAGTCCAGTGCATGTGTATGCTAAAAAAAATACTTTGATTTTTGGAGCTTAATCAGTTAAAATATGTGTCATTATAGTCAGTTATAATGTGATGTATGTGATCTTTGAAAAATGCTTTTAAATGAATCAGGGTACAAACTGCTCGTGAGCTATTCAAAGCCATCTGTTTTCAGTCTAACCAGGAAAAGTACATTGGGCAGAGAATTGCAAAATGTAAGATGTAAAAGCAAATATAATACACAATAAACATTTCAAATATATTCTTTATCTTCAAGTAGCATCACTTCTTTTTCATTTTAATTACTGTATCTTTTGTTCTTTGTACAATTGGTGATGACTTTGTTGATGTAATGATAAAGCAATCAATTCAACTGAATTTTAAGTTGGGTGTAATTGAAAATTTGGATATCACCATATCAGTGAAACTAAAAGTGTTTTCCCTCAGAATCTCCAATTGGATAAGATTACCTTAAAACAAGAAAGTCCAGTCTGATCTATAGCTAAGTTTAAGCCATCCTGGATTACAAGGAGTTAGTAACTTCTATGGGCTATGTGGATCTTTCTGTGATTTCTTGTAAACCATCCTGAAAATGGGCAAGGCCACTTTACAATACCAAAATTTTTATATTATTTTTACCTATCATTGTATTATTTTTGTAATCTGTTCTTTAGTAAGTATTTTTGTTTGTGCCTTCAAGTCACTTTTTGACCTCAAGTGACTGCCTGGATTAGTCCCTGCAGTTTTCTATGCAAGGTTTTTTGGGAAGTGGTTTACCATTGCCTACTTCCTAAGGCTGAGAGAGATCCAAAGCTTACCTGCTGGTTTTGTGTCTAAGTCGGGACAAGAACTCACAGTCTCCTGGTTTGTAGCCTGATGCCTTAACCATTACACCAAACTGGCTCTACAAGAATATTTTACTCTTTTTTTAAAAAAAATTTTTTTTAATAGGTTAGGAATAGATTCTGAAAAAGTTTTTAAAAGCAGGCATTGTAGCATCTGTTTGCAACTGTGTTTTCCCCCCTAGTATTGTGGGGCTGCCATATGCAGCTGTCATGTGATCCTAGGAAAAGAATCAGCTGCTTTAAGGAGTTGCAGACAGATGTTATCTATGCATTCCCATGTCCTCCAATGCATCTGCTTGGAATTGAATCAAACATTTATATAGCCATTACTAATAACAAAAATAAGTCAAACAATTCTGCTGCTCAGAGCTCGGTGATGTAGTGCCACCTGCCAATTAAAAAACATAATGCAGATTTATTTCTTTACTAAAACAGGTGGACAAAACAACTGCTTTCCCAATCCAAAGGGAGACTGGGGAACCAGAACCATGAAAAGCAGCTCAGGGTGACTTGAGATATGGAAGAATCAATGGGAAAACAATTTTATGGCTGGGATGTGGGAGGCTGGAGTCTTTAGGAATGTGGGAGAGACTCTAGAAGAGAAGGCTTCAGAAAATGGTGGATGGATTAGGTAGCTGTGAAACTTGAGGTAGGAAAAGCAGGTCTGCAACAACTTGCCACAGCCAACTCACCATGGCCAATTCACACGGGACAACTCATCATGGTCAAATTGTCACAGGACAACTCACCACGGGACGAGAGTTACACAAATATCAAAGGAATAGTGGAATAGAATAGGAAAGGATGCCAAAGAAGGGACAACATGAAATGTGAATGACAAAAATGAAAATATTTTTTAAAATTATTTTTAAATAATTAAATAGAATTATTTAATTGTCCCACAGCGAGTTGGTCCACGGTGAATTGGCCATGTTGAGTTGCCCTGTGACGAGTTGGCTGTCGTGGGTTGGCTGTGGCGGATTGGCTGCGGTGAGTTGGCTGTGGCAAGTTGGCTGTGCAGAGTTGTCTCATTCCCAGGAAAAGCAGAAGCAGCCAAAACAGGTATTCCTATACCTGTGGAATGGGCATGGGGAGGAGAGGAAGCAACATATATATATATGTTTTCTGAGGTTTTCGCAGGTGTAAGTATGTGGATCTTTGGTTATTTGCTCTGTGTTTTTCGTCAACAATAGGACGGGATTAAGCATGTTTTTCTCAACTGGAGTATACTTGAGCAGACAGCCTCACTCCTACCTGCCTAGGACCCTTCCCACATGGGAACTCTTGAACTCTTCCCTTCTAACCCTGGAAGAACCTATAGCCAGAACAGCTTTAAAGCCTGCCCTGAAATTGCCATAATAATCCCCTCTTATTAGCTTTCTCTCTGCTCCTTCCTGGGGGTGAAATCTAAGAGGATTACCTTGGCTTTCATGCTCAGAGACTTCATACAGGATTGCCTATCTCAGAGAGACACACCTGTCCCATGCCACACAAGAAGCCAGTGGAGAGAGAGGGCCTAGCCAAGGGCAAAGTGGAGGAAGGAAAGCAGCCTGCCAGGCATGACAGTGAGTCCCAGGACAGCAAAACTGAAAGCCCTGCCTCTCAGCAAAGCTCGCAGTCGGGCCCTCATACCAAGCACAGCAAGAAGCATCAAGATGACCCTCATGCAGCTGACACCAAGGCCTATTCCCCTTTCCTCAACAAGGTCTTCGGCAAGGTGAGTGAGTGGCTGCAGAGCAGGCGCACGCAACTTTCTGAAGACCCCACCAGGCTCTATGGGAGGCTGCGTGCCCCAAATAGGAAGGTCAAGGGCCTGTTGGGTGGGACATCAGGGTGTATAAGTGGTAAAATTGATGAGTCAAGTCTGTGCAAGATTGAATACATCTGTCCCTCTTCAACAGCTGAAAAAATGCCAGCAAAGGACAAGCTCCATAGTTTCCTTAGAGAGGACCGTTCTTCAGTCCATGGGCTGGCAGAAAAGCATGTTGGCTTAATCTGTATTCTGTTACAGGAAAGAAGGCCAGAAACTGGGACTTTTCTTGCAGATTGCAATGCAGGACAACTGAAGGAGAGGAATTGCTAGAATCTCCCATCTTTGTTCTTCTTACCAAGCATTTGGTGCTGGCAGGAAAAACAACACTAATGACTCTATCTTAACATGCAATGAGGCAGGGCTGGGTAAACATAGGCAGGTGGTGCTTGGACCAGCCGGTTAAGTCACTTATCAAGCTGCCTGGCTTACAGATTGTTGGCATGGAGGCCCTCTACATTCCTGACCTGTCAACAGTTTTTAGACACCGGTCCTGATTCACCCAGCCATACCCATTACCCACTGATTTATTAACTCTTTATCATTATTGCCTTGATGTTCCTCTTCTGTTGCTGCTGCAGTCACTATGGAGCACAGGTTGATGGAGGAGGGAGACAAGGTTTCACTTCCATGATGCCTTCCCACTCCTTCCCCTGGTTCTTCACTTTCAGCCATGCCCATTCTCCGCTGAAGATGTCAGATGTCAGGATGATGATATAGCGGTGAGGTTAGGTGGATAGGCGTTCTCTTGGCATCTGGGATTGAGAAGGTCCTGGCTGCCAGTATTTCCCTTCTTATATATGTAGTAAAATTGGAGGGAGGGGTGTGAAGTAAATTTAAATGATTCAAGACCAAGTTAAAAAAAATCATTAAAGTCTCCTCATCCTTATTTACTGAGTTATTCCTTAGCTATCCATTTAGCCTGCTGAGATTTAAAACAACCATGGGTTTCTGGTGGAGGTGGAAGAGAATGGCGGGTGGGTAGGGGTGTCATCTCACTGTCCTTACCACTAATGCCACTACAACCCTGGGAAAATACATGGAAGTGCCTTGGCATCCAAGACTGATGTTTCCAGCAAAATGTTTAATATGCAAGCCGTGTGAGACCCTCTAGCTATTACTCTAGCGGTAGTGATATAGAGGGAGAGCAACAGGGAGGGCAAGCAGCATTATTTCCTCTCTTTAATAGCAGATCTCCTGTTTTGATGATGAGTCCTTAGTAACTAGAATGACTTTACCTAGACCTAAGAAATTAGGAATGTTTGAAGTTTGTCAAAATAACCACTAAACACACACACAAGCACATACACTCAAACTCAAGGGGGAAAAATTGTAAAACGATGTACTGTTGGTATATAGTTCCAGAAAAATCATCCATAATGTATATAGGTACTTCAAATTTATGTTGATGGAAATGAGGACAACATGAAAGAAATTTTATCATGCCTGATACACTTGTAAAAAAGCCAGAAATGTCTGGGTTCAAATACATACAGTATATGATATAACGTTGGACTCAGAGATTAAAATATTAAATATAAATGTTATTATATAACTGCTGTCAAGAAGATTGGAAGCTACTTTGGAATCTTCATTTTCTTATTATTACTACTTGTTACTTTATTCTTTAATCCCACATTTGTATTGTTTTGAATTCTGTTGAAAAATTTCAATAAAAACCATTAAAAAGAAGAAAACCTATATTTTCCAACCGGAGTCCCTTATGGCCTAAAGGAAAGAAAAGTTAGTGATGAAATTGGACAATGAAAAATAAATATGGAGAACTTGGAAATAGTAAGTTCCTGAAGGGAGAATTACTTTCATCTCTAAACTGATACTAAAATTCAAAAGTAACACTAAAACAGGAGTTGCAACAGATTTGTCTCTTGAGGAGTGAGTTAAGAAATGTCAATGCCAGAAGTAAATGTTAGTTAAATCTAAATGGATTTCTAATACTGCAAGTGTTAGCTTATTTGTTAAGATAGTGCTAGTTTTTGCTACCAACCTGCTGGGTTGGTTTCAACCCTGGTAAGAAAATAGTTTAAGCAAAAGGAGGTTCAGCATCTTTATGTAAGCCTGGAGAGTACATGCGACATTCATGAAAAAGAATGAGATCTATTAAGTATCATATCTTCTCTTAGAAGACTGCATTAGAAGAATAATTTAGGGTTCTAACTCATGCCAGGGTTGCACAAGAATAAATAAAAATGAAATCCAGACATCTGTGAGGAAAGGAGAAATATTTATTCCCAAAAGCAAAGAGGTTTGCTCCGGTGGCAGCTGCAGAGAAAATGGAGTAGAGAGAGACACTTGTTTTATAGGCGAGCTTATTCTGGATGTGGAAGTATGTACATGTGTAGATTCTAGGGTGACACTTGAGGGGCGTGACTGTGTGTAGCTACATGTTATCTATGATGTTTATTCTTGTGAACATGCAGTTCCACCGAGAGACCATTTTAATTAAATCAATTTGTGTTTACAGACTTTAATATGTGGATTAGGACCCAGTAATTGATTTGAGGATTTAAGGAAGTTTGAGTAAAAGATTTTCCCCCCTTTGCTATTTTTACTTGATTAACTTACTTTCAGCTTGACTGCCAATTATCTAGAGGAGACACTGATTCTCAGTCCATTGTGGATTCTCTTAATGTTTGAGGGAAAATGGAGACAGTATATTGAGTCGCCATGGGCTAATAGGCGGCAATATAAATTAAATAAGTAAATAAATTTAATAAACAAACAAACAAATAAATAAATAAATATTTTGATATAAAACTTCTCACAACAATATACCAAGTCAAGAAGAGGGGATGGGTAATTACTTGCACTTTCAGCAGTGGTAATTTTCAGGAACATGGGATTTTTTGGTAACTAAGGAAGCTTTCGCTGGATTTGAAATACTTAGCCTCTTCATTTTCCAAAGCAGTCTCTTGCTGCTCAGAAATTAGTACGTTTCCTGCAAAGCAATTTTTTAAACCAGCAGGCAGTAGAACTGGGGGGGGGGGGGGGATGGGATGCCTCAAGAAGGGACTGAAGCTCCTTGTGACAAAGCCCCAATTTGCATGCAGCCTGCAGACCCTGGGTTCAGGAATGGTGATGTGAATGATCTGCCCAATGGGGCCCTGGAGAGCAACTGCCAACCAAACTGGACAATATTGGGATATATTTTATCTAAAGCAACTTTGTGGTTGAATGATCATGTTCTACCCTGGCAAACCTGCCATTGTAATAAGGCTATGTAGCTAATTAACCAGAGTGAATGCTGAGTAAGATACCAGAGAAGAAAGGAGTTGGGCCACCACCTATACATGCATGCATATTCACAACTCCTTTGAGAGATTTAAGCTAATTTACATTTCAATTAATGGTTAAAGTTACAATATGTTTACCCACAAATACTCCCCAACTTTACTTCCTCTTCTGTTTCATACTAATCAGCAATTGTTTGGTGCATGATACTATAGGCAAACAGGCAACAAGTAAACACAGATCTTAGAACTCGAGGCACCAGAACAGGCAGAAACTATGCAGGGAAAGGATTGCACCCACTTATGTTCTGAAGAACAGAGGCATGATCCATTGAACACAGATGATCAACTCTCCACCGCTAATAAAGACAGCCCGTATCTGCTGCCTTGTTAGGAGGCCAGAAAACTGCATTAGCTTGACCAGTAGGTAGAAAAGATATGGGGGAGATACAGTCTAGTGATTTCCAAGATGTCCTTTTATTTGGAAGTACTTCAGCAGTCTCTACTTCAGGAGAAGATGAAGCAGCAGCTTCTGTTATGAGTAAAACCTTTATGCGTTGCTGCCTTATATTTACCTGGAATGGTGAATTAAAAGTAGGCATACCTCTGGGCTACCAAGATATGAACAACCACTAGATGGCAACCAAGAATTAGAGTTTGCTGTATTTCTTTGGGACCATCTAGTTCTAGTGGTTGTGAGGACTCCTGTGACCCAGGTACAGCACGCCTAAACGAAAACCTGCAGAAGTGAGCTTGATCTCCAATCCATTTAATCCAATTTTCAGAAGATTAATTTGGGAAGGGATTTCTCCCTGGGCTGGAAGTATGTAGGTATTTGGAAGGGGTGTATTTTAATGTCCTCAACTCTTTATCCAAGCTTTTCGCCATGTCAGTCAGAGATGGGACTTTTGAGGACACTTGTCGGGAAAATATGACTTTAATAGTAAAACAATGGCCATAACTGAATTTTGTATATATCTTTTTCTTCTCATTCAAAAAATAATAATCCTCCCAGTGTCTGAATGGTCTTTTTTGGGGAGGAGGGGGGTTTGCTCTACTTTGTGTTTTTGTCTAATGAGACTTGAATTTCAATAAATTTTGGAACTTTCTGCACATGTTGAAAATCCCTCTTGTTTTTCAATAGCCTAGTTCTGGGTGTTTTCTTCATGGTGGCCTTCACTGACATTTGTTGTTTGAAAGATAAAATTGCTATTAACAGCTATTGAAAAGTAAAAGCTGGATCCTCTCTTCCTGGATCCTGCGAAAAACCTAATTTTGTACTGTGTTACTAATCCAAAGCTATTTATTTTGGGCATGTTTTCTTCAACTTGTTACTTATTGTTCATTTAAGATGCTTTCTGAAAACTCCTGCTCGCTTGGGACTTTTTTTCATGTTATGCAGATTCTATTAAACTTTACAGAGATAGTCCTTTTTTATAATGGTGCAAATTCCAGAGCCCGCAAAAATGTTTTTCCTCCTTTTTAATATGCTTTTCCACTTTGTAGAACTTTCTGAGATTTTCCTGCAGTGAAAGCAGTAAGAAAGATTAACCAAATCAGCTTCAGACCAGGAGATCCTGGCATCCTGATGGGATTTGAACACCTCCAATCTTTCCATAGGCACAAAGGAGGCTTTTTCAGGGACATCGTGTCTCTTGGCAAATTCTTCCTTGCTGCTGGTGAAGAAGCTCTAGTAAAGCTCTTCAGCAAGTTAGATCTTAACTTTATATGGCTGAAACTATAATAAATGTTACTTATGAATTTTCCCTCCCTTCTTTTGTACATTCCCTATACTCTCATTTCTGGTTTTCAGGTGGTAAAGTGGGATATTTTAGTTTTTGAAGAAAAGGTGAGATATATATATATAATATTTTTTCTTTTCTTCTCCTCCTCCTCCTCCTCCTCCTCCTCCTCCTCCTCCTCCTCCTCCTCCTCCTCCTCCTC
>JANHFL010005678.1:87997-101557 GCA_032468155.1 Oxyrhabdium leporinum | reverse complement strand
AAATTTAAAAAAATGTATGATGTTGTTTACAGGTAGTGCTCAACTAATGACCATAATTGAGCCCAAAATTTCTTTTCTAAGTAAGGTAGTTGTTAAGCAGGTTGTGCTCCATTTTACAACCTGTTTTGGCCACAGTTGTTAAGCAAATGGTGCAGCTGTTAAGGAATTATGCAGTTGTTAAGCGAATCTGGCTTCCCCAGTTGACTTTGCTTGTCAGAAGCCAACTGGGAAAGGTTGCAAAAGGTGATCACATGACACCAGGACACTGCAACTTTCATAAATACATGCCAGTTGCCAAGTTTGATCACATTTTGATCAGGTGACCATGGGGATGCTACAACTATAATAAGTGTGAAAAACAGTCATAAATCACTTTTTTTCAGTGATGTGGTAACTTTGAATGGTCACTAAATGAATGATTGTAAGTTCAGGACTACCTGCCTTTCCACAAATATTATCCTAAGAGCATATTTGCTTTCCTTTAAGATTTTTTTTTGTTGATAAGGAGGAAAGATTGTAAAGATTTATATTAGAAGAAAACAAAGTACAGAAAGGAAAATCAGTGATAATAATAAATTCTTTATGTATAGGAAGGTAATAAACTGTCTCTCCTGCAAACTGTAAATGGTCATGATGGTTCCAAATTAGCCAACATAACAATTTTATTTGTCAGAATGATTATGACAAACACAGTATCTAGGCAGTACAGCTCTACAAAGATTACTTGTGCTTGTTAGCTTAAAGCAAGGGTGTCAAACTCGATTTCATTGAGGGCTGCATCAGGGTTGTGTTTGACCTCGAGGGGCAAGAGTGGACATGGCCAGGGTGAGTGTGGCCAGCTTGACATCACTAGTGTTGGGGGTGCATGTGGTGGCCCGAGTGTTCTGCCAGCGAAAATGGGCTCCTAAGCTTTCATTTTTGGCGGTGATGGCCTCCTGCAGCCCTCTGCCAGCAAAAATGGAGCTTGGGGGGGCATACATGGAGGGCTGCAGGAGGGCTGCAGGAGGGTGTTGCACCTGAAAACGGAGCCTGAGAGGGCCGTGCGTGGCCCTCCTGAGCTCCGTTTTTGCTGGCAGAGGCACCACAGCCTGGTCCTTCGCTGTTTCCAGGGCGGCCCCGCGGGCCAGATCTAAGCACCCCATGGGCCGCATCTGGCTCAGGGGCCTTTAGTTTGACACGTCTGGCTTAAAGCCAGCCTCTCCAGTTTCTGGAAACCTCTAAACAGCAATGGCTGTAAGAGTCCCCAAGGGCACGTTTGCCTTCCAAGGCCATGGGCCTTTTCTGGGTTCCCAATGGGAGAACAAAAGCCAAGGCAGGAATCTTTTCTTCATGTCTGCAAAGGTGGATGTTTTTTTCTGCCCCCCTTTCCTGTCAGAGCTGCTAGACGCTTTTAAGGAGTTTGACACGGATCAGGATGGCTTCCTCAGCTGCAAAGATCTGGGAGATTGCATGCGAACCATGGGCTACATGCCTACAGAGATGGAGCTGCTGGAGATCTCCCAGCACATCAAAATGCGCAGTGAGTTGAATATTTATGTGCTTCTCCAGTTTCCAAGGCTCATGGTCAATAATAGTCAGAGGATGGAGTGCTGCTGACAAGGCTACTGAGGTAACCGTGTCAGAATCGGGTAGTTTCTCAGTCTCAGTATACAGGAGTCCTGATTTCGTTTGCAATTCATAATTTTAGTTGCAGTTGATAGAAAACTGCTCAGATTTTTGAGCAGCAGATAACATGAAAAAAATAATTAAGAACTGGTTGTAAAAGAAATATAGCAATTCTTCAAGTTTCAGTTTATTTCACAAATTCCAATCACAATGCATAATGTATCAATTGAATATGCATATATGCATCATTTTTTGCTTATATGCTGGATGTGTTTTGGCTCCATCCTACACATATGCATATAAATGTGCAAAAATAAATCCCAAATCAAAATGGATTGCATGACTTAACACTTCACAGTTCATGTTTGGTAAGAGTGATATTTTCTAGAACAGAATTTGTTTTCCAGTATATTTTTAAATAAAAGAATAAACATCAGCTTGGATCTGAATAATATAATTGGTCTCTGGCTGCTAAGCTATTGGTTTTTTCCTCAGTTGTATGCAAAGTGGCATTGTTCTGCTTCCATTTTCTTCCTTTCCCACCATATCTACTGACCTACCCAGGTGCTGCTTCCAAAAGTGTTTTGAGTTGCAGTTATTCTGTAAACTGTACAGCAGATTTGTAAAAGCTCTGTTTAATTTCCATAAATGCCTTTTGCGCGGAAAGTGATAATTTTTTGTAAAACTCCTGTTTCCGAGGCCAATGCAAGAACTGTGAGAAGCAGGAGTGGGTAGGAGTGCAGTTTACCTCAGCAGAGAAATGTGATGTATGGACAGGATATTTACATTACATAATATAGGGATGAAATGTTATTTAGAGGATGTAAATTAGATTCAGAGTTCTGTTCATAGCTCATTATATTGCTTCTTAAATTACCCATAAACCATTTCAATAAAGTTGAATAAATTTTAATCTCTATGTAACACTTTCAATCATCATGTTTCCCCGTGTGTTGTCTTCTATTTTGTTTTATGGAACTGATGCTAGTGGAAGAGTTATGAACTGCTGGGGAACAGGTAATCTAAGAGCATGCTAATCTCATTCTTTTTCAATAGGTACGGTAAGAATTTACAGAGTTCTTAAAGTTAGCTACTGTGGGAAAACAGAATGCTGGATTAGACATGCTTTTGGTCTGTTCTAGCTTACTACACTAGATTTATATGAAACTCTTAGTTTCATATAAATCTAATCAATAAATAAAATAAATATATTGAAAAAAGGTAGTTTATACATCTAATAACATCATCTCCTACCTCATTCAAAAGTACTTCTTCCATCAATTGAACTAATCATTTTTTATCTTTCCTCTTAGTGGGAGGGCGTATAGATTTTGAGGAGTTTGTAGAGATGATGAGCCCCAAACTGCTTGAAGAAACAGCTCATATGGTGGGCATGAGAGAGCTGAAGATCGCCTTCCGTGAGGTATGATAGCAAAGTCATGAACTGGATATGTAAAGCTGTGCTGAAACCCATGCATGATATTTCCATAATTATTGGTACTAAATTATTTTATGAAATGGAAGAATAGAGGCTTTGGTTAGAAATATGCTTGCCCCGTAGACAGAAAATACAGCACACAGTTGTGCTGCTACTTTATTACTGGAAAAGAATTAAGTTAAATAACAATGGTCATTTCATTATTTCAAGATGTGAAATGTGTAGAACAGAGATACTTACTGAGTAATCTTACCAAGGATAGAGAGGGGGCAACTGAGGCAGAAGGGACCCACTTCCTAACCCTGCTAAACTTATGCTGAAATGACTGGAAGTGATGGAATCTGGGATCCTTACTCTGAATGGGAATGAAGGTCAACCTTCCAGGCCATTTCAAGAGAAGATATGATGTCATTCTTACCTTCTACATGTCATCCAACATAACAACCTCCTGTTGCCTTCTAAACACTGGAGGTCTGAAATTAGTTGGTACTGGCTGCCAACCTCAAGGAAGAAGTAAGGTTTATCTTTTTTTTTCCCTCTGAGGCGGGAAATCTGAAAAGAGATATGGCTCCTGCACCATCTCCATCTAAGTTATACATAAACATAATGTTTTACTTACATTAACACAAAATGTCACCACTCAAATATTGTGGCTCAGAGACAGCTAGAGGGCTAGCAAGATGGTATCATTAGGAATAAATGCAGATGCTCTTTTGATCAATTGAATGTCTTGAAGTAATCTTACTCCATGTACAAGTATCCTCCGTCTTTGATATTGTTCTTTTCTAATCTGCAAATGGCACCTGTCTTTTTCTAGCTCATTTTAGCTTTATATACTTCTCTCATACTGGCTCCACCAGAACTGAAGAGTGTATTTGGCCAAATGCTCAACCTCTTCCCCTCTCTGCACTCCCTAATGGATTGTTTGTTCTGGGTAAACAATATTATTAAATTGAAAAATATTACTGCAGTGCCTTTACACCCAGATTTATCTGATTGATTTATTTTTGATTGATGTATTTCTGGCTCTTTAAAGAAAAACTCTTTAAGTGAATAGACATAGAGAAAGATAATCGATATTCAAAAGTGTATCTCCCATTGTAGTGTTTTATCTCCGATATCTTTTGAAGATAGAACATTTAAAAGTTATATGTGCTTTTGGAATGAGGAATGAATTTTAAGATAGGGACAGTTAATTATAGCTTTATTGAAGAGTAAGGAGCTAAGTCAATCTAGCTTATAAAATGAAATTGATGCTTCTCAGTGCTATGAAAATCTATTTCCTGATAGGCCATGGTTACATTTCCGAAGACATAGAACACATCCAGACAACCAGTTTAATGTGACTTCTCTAATCCATGAGGCTGCATCAACCTACAATTGCTTTATCTGTGTAGCTAATGTCCACTTTGCTTTAGTGAAGAGGCCAGTGAATAGTATTATTTTAACAGTTTATTGCAAGGCTTAATAAGCTGCAGCGATTGTTGGATTTCCCAGCCAATGGAGAAAATATCCATCATTTGCTCTCTCTAATATGGATAATGGCGTGGAGGAGGAGGAGGAAAGGTCTGAGAGATAGGTACCCAACTGATTATCTTGCAAATACAGTTGAATGTTCTCAGTTGAAAGGGGGAAATGCTACTTTAATACCAGTACCGCCAAGGAGAACTTAAAACTATTTCACTGATGAGCTGAAGGCAATTTCATGGGGAATTGGTAGGAAGAAAAAGTTGCCTGCAAAGGTTTGTACCATGGTTACATACAAGTAGGAAAAGGCCCTAAGTGTCTTTCCAGATGCCATTTGCTACATCAGCAAAATGCTTGATTATATAAAAATAAGATATTCAGATGATACCTGTCTGTCTACCAGTCTGGAGATGAGGCAAGACATTTTTATTCTCTCATTTGCTTCTGTACTGTGACAGTCCATTCCCACCCCCACCCCCCAGAAAACCAGCCCTTTAATGACATCATTCATAATTCCAGACTTTTCAAAATACTTCTTTCTTGGAGGCTAGTCCTTCTATGATGTCATGTCCAAAGACTTCATTCCCTTAAGCATTATTTTTATTTTCCCTCGCAGTTCCTTCCCAGTTCATTGAAAGATCTGGCTAGTTTCCAAAGGCCTTGTGTTGTCTTAAAGAAGATGTAAGACAACCAGATGAATCAAGGCAAGGAAAAGCAAATGGTTAAGAAATTGTTTTATTTTCTTTCTGTGATCAGGAAATTAGGCTGATTTCTGTCAGAACAGAGCTCAACCAAACCCAGGTCAAAGAGGAAAGGGAGGTAAAAATGGGTGGCCAAACAATAATTGATTAGTTGACTTGAAAGCTTCAAGGACAATCATTAATCATTAATAGTCATTAAATATGTTGGCATTATGTACCCATGATAGCCACAATCTTGGCATGAGATGTTCTCTTGGTCAGTGGCCCTTGAGCTACATGTCTCCTTTGCACCCCAATAGGGCTGCAGGATCTTGAAATTGCATTTCCAAAATATGGTAGCAATGTCCATTTTATGCAACATGATTTTTTCTAAAAAAAAAATGGAGGAGGAAATGGGAGGGAGAGGCCTGTGGGAAGGCAAACTTCACTGCCATTAAATCCCCTCGCTCCTGAGTATACAAAATTTCAGTGTTGCGAAGGAGTTCTCATGCTGATGTTATTCTTGTGCAATTATCTAACCCCATGCTAATTGTCTGTCATTTAGGAGAGTGTACAGAGAAAAAAAATGGCAAGATTGAAGAATGTGAACAAGCATCACAAGAGAAGGTAGAGGAGGAAAATAAGAATGGGAAGGTTAGATGGAGAATACATAAGAAAGGAAAGTGCATTTATAACGTAGATGTATAAAGATGTCCTGCTGAGGACAGACTCTGGATAGCATGCAATTGAACACAATATTTAAAAATAGGAAAAAGAAATATATAGAGTAATGTTAAGTTGAACATAATAGAGAATAATATGCTGTAGCCAAGACAAACTACACACCAGTAGGCATGACACAAATCTCTCCCAGAGCTTCGGAAAGGAGCCAAGTGTTTAAATATCATCTCGGCATGAGCAGGCAGTCCAAAGCCTTCCAGGGAAAAATTGTTCCGAAGAGCAGGTGCCGCAACAGATGTTTGAGTGGGAAGTAAATACAATCAGTTCTCAGGCAATTCCTTCTTATTCAAGTTTGATACAGACGGAGATGGAACCATCAGCAGTTTAGAGCTGCGCCAAGCTGTAACTGCTCTCTTAGGCGAGCAACTCAATGCCCAGGAGTTGGACGAGATCCTGCAGGATGTAGATCTCAACGGAGATGGAAAAGTGGACTTTGATGGTGAGAAACGTCAGCACATGTTCTGTTAACCCTTTCCCCTTAAATGCTGCATTCTGAAAGGCAGGATCTGTTTTCTAGAAACGAAGCACTATGTCAGAGGGTTTTTTTTTTTTTAAATGCCGAGTAGGTTCATCACAAATAGTACAGGACAGGACAGCACTGGCTGGGTTGTTTAAAGAATGTCTACCAATGAAAGAAATAGTCTAGAAAAGCTGCAGGTTTCCAGAAATGAATAGCACTGCACTGGTACGTTCCAGTGGGACCCGTATAGTAATCATCTGTTTTCAATTTTATCTATGAAAACATGCGCAGGTTTGAACCGGAACTCTTTCATTTCAATGCATTTAATGTACATAAGAAAAAAACAGAATTCTTTGCTACACATTGCATCAGGGGTGTCAAATGGGCGGCCCACGGGGCGGAGGCGTCACACACAGACCACGCCCACCCCAGCTGCGCGAAGGGAAGAACATTGTGAAACGTTTATGTGACGGCAATGTGATTCAGCGAGTTTGACACTGGTGCATTACATCTTTAATGGAAGCAGAGATTGTGGCCACTGCTTGTTTCCCTTTGAAGCTTTGTATGGTCTGTAGTCAATTTCGTAACTACTAGTTATCAGAGAATATGGGCCAATTTCAAAATTCACAGTTGGATAAGGTTGACTACCTCCTTTGATCATTGTTTGTATATAAGTAGCAGCATCTTTTCCACGTGGAACATAAACTAGAACTGCAATTCTGAACCATATTGTGATCACCAAGACATGCATCTGTTCTAAGGACCTATCATAAATACAGTTGGGGGAAGATGAATTTTGGTAGGGAGGAGAGAATTGTGTCAGGAAACTAGATTAACACTTCCACAATATAGTCCATTCCATACATGAGGGAGTTATTACACTGATAGGATGTAATGCCTGTTGTGATTTTCCCAAGGACTAGGATGCAACTATGATGCTTTATAACACTATCCCTCTTCCTAAGGCCTCCCATACTTTGGATCTTTGTCCCTTGCCTCATTCTTACCAGAAAGCTATGATTACACATCTCTCTCTTTTACAATCCATCACCCAAATCATTGCCAGAATAGAGGGAATCAAATAGACCCCCTGAGACGGGGGTATTGATTGAAAAGAAGATGAGAACCCCTCAGAACCATGATTGACCTGAGTCTTCCTGTCTCTTTCAGAGTTCGTCATGATGCTGTCATCTATGTAACAAGGACCAGAGAAGAAGAATGGGAATGTCTTTTTGTTTCCAGAATTACCTTGCTCAGTAATGAGAAGGAATTGGTTTCTGCTGTCAGCTTTTTTCACTTCCTGGAGATAGGAACATCTCAACAAGAGTGGAATTCTCTTTCCCCAAGTCTGGATCCAAAGCCCCAAAGTATCTCAGGGAGCAAATGCTAACTGTGTGTGCAGGAAGATTTTGTGTGTTGAGGCAAAATGGCTGGGCTAAGCCTAGAGAACTCACCTGGTACCATCTTTGCTTGTTAGGAACAGAAAACACTTCAGAACCCATATCTGTGTGGCAAGGCCTGGCAAATTCTGTCCAGGTATGGAGCCGTACCCAGGTATACTTTGATTTCCTCTGACATTCCCCCCCATCCCTCATCAGCTCAAAATTCCTGAGACTTAAAATAAACTGTTTGAAGTTAATAGTTCATTCATCCAAATATATTCTGTTGAGCTGAATGGTAATTGTTTTTAATTGCCTCAGAACAAAATGAATAAATGAATGACAAGCCTCTTCCCAGATATTTTAAGATAAAGGGAAAGAGACTCATTCATGAAGACCCCTTACTGGAAACTATATGAAGGATTGTCCTATTTCAGTACCCTGGTTAAACAAAAATAAAATCAGCTTTGGATTTGTAAACAAAGCTATCATAATTCCAAAGAGCATTACCTGAAATGCTTCCAAGGAATTACATGAATTCAATGTCAGCTTAAAAGTTAGAAAAAAGTAAAAGATCACTATATGCAACCATAAATATACTTATTTTCTTTTGACAGTTGCATAAATATTAGTTATATGTATGTTTATGCATATGCAAAAACAGAGTCAGACTCTGGCTATGTTACTGAACAACTGCAATGCTACATATTGAAATGGTATGAATATTTGTATTTTGTTTTTGTTGAGTTCATGTGTTAAGTCTAGATAGCTGATGATAATTAAAATTCACAATATTAGACCACAAATGAAATCAAAATGTAATAGTATGACACATCTGGCAAACAAAATAAAGTCTTAGTTAAAATCACTTCAGCCTGACAAATTAAAAGCTTGCTTCTTACTTTGAAATTCAGAATGAGGTCTTCAGAATTTCACTTTCCAAAATAGTGTGTCTACAGAGAATGTTCTTTGTCCAATCAATTGATCCTCCACCATGGATAGGAACATAGAAGGCCTCCTCAGCTTGGTCTTAATTGGTAGGCAAGACTGGTGTGAGAAGAGCATCTACCTGGGATCCTTGATTTTGCTAGGACATTATAGTCATCAACAATTGTAATTATACTCATAAATATTTAGCAACTATGTATGGCAGGATAGATATGATCCCACAGGTAAACACCCATAACTCCTTTGCACCGGTTGAAGCTTCTGAAAACTCTTCTAGAGATATCTCATGCTAAATGCTTTGTAATAATCAAATCTAGCAATAACTGAGACACATTGAGTCAGTTTTCCTCAGGAATGGGCACAGGATTTCAGACCACAGTTTCTTAGCTTCTTTGCCTCAAGAAACAATTTCCCCAAAACAAGTAGCATCCCTTATCATCTAATCAGTCTACCTGTCAAAGAAAACTCTTTGCAGAAACAAATGGAATCTGTAGCTTGGTTGTGGGTAGAAGACTAACCACAAACATTGTTTCATGCAGGAAGAAAGTCCTGTTTCTGTGTCTGTTTTCCCTGTCACACAACAGACAGGAACAAATAAAAACATCAAATACAACTCCAGAAAGACAGAGCTTCCACAGTTACTTCCCATTTCACCTTGCGTGCCTCCTCTTTGCCTATTACTTCTCAGCATTTTTTTCAGATGAGTTTATCATTTTTTTCTAAAAAAAAAGTCCTTAGACTTTTTTCTGCCATGTTCAGAAAAAGGCTCAGCTAGTAGGTTTAGCATTTCTGTGTTTGGGAGATGTTACTTGGACCACTGAGAGACAGCCAAACCTATTATTCAAAACACCCTCCTATGCTTGCTCAACCTCCCCACCACATCACGAAAGGGAGGGAGGGTGATTGGTACTTGTTTTTCCTACCAGCGGGGTCTATCAGTGGGAAGGGAAACCAAGCAGAGGGATAGAATCAAGAGCATGTGAAGTGTTAATACCACTTTATAATGCCTTGGTAAGACCACACTTGGAATACCGCATCCAGTTTTGATCGCCACAATGTAAAAAAAGATGTTGGGACTCTAGAAAGAGTGCAGAGAAGAGCAACAAAGATGATTAGGGGACTGGAAGCTAAAACATATAAAGAACGGTTGCTGGAATTGGGTATGGTCTAGTTTAATGAAAAGAAGGACTAGGGGTGACATGATAGCAGTGTTCCGATAGCTCAGGGGCTGCCACAAAGGGAGGGGGTTCCCCAAAGTACCTGAGGGCAGGACAAGAAGCAATGGGTGGAAACTAATCAAGGAGAGAAGCAACCTAGAACTAAGGAGAAATTTCCTGACAGAACAATTAATCAGAGGAACAATTTGCCTCCAGAAGTTTTTAAGAAGAGATTGGACAATCATTTGTCTGGAACTGTATAGGGTTTTCTGAGCAATGGGACAGCAGATGTCTTGAGCAGGAGCAGGGAGTTGAACTAGAAGTCCTCCAAGGTCCCTTCCAACTCTGTTATTCTGTTATGTTCTTATTCAAGCCATGGGATTCCACCATTCACTTTACTCAACTTATTCCACATTAAAAATGCAAGGACTGATGGTCACTGACCCGCATGTCAGGCTCATTATTGAAGCAGAATAAGACTTGATCATTGGGAAAACAGGACTAGAAGAATTAATTGTACTTATTGTAAGGCTGCCTTAACAGAATCTTGCAAATCTCAAAGTACAAATTTTCCACCCACCACTTTTAACTGCCTGATCGATTAAGGCAGATCCTTTCTCAATTTCATTTTGTGACCATTAAGTGATTGCTGGCTCGTGCACCTCTTATCTGATTATTTCTAGGCAGCATTTCTCCTTCTCTTTCCTCAAGTTCACTAATGCATTCCATTACAATAGTCAGTGAATGATAGAAGGTTGATTATTCCTTGGGGGTCTCTATAAAGCTCCACCCCAGTCCCTAATCCTGAAAGTGAGGTGGCTAGCGGCAAGAAAGTGTTATCCAGGGTTCAATCGTCAGCCACCTACAAAAATGCCCTTGAATTGTTTCTATTAGCTGTGTGTTGTTGCTAGTATCATTTATCTGTTATTGCTATTATTTTTCACAGTACTATTATAGACATATTTCTTAAATTAATTTCATATAATAACTATTTGGGGGTCAATGAACAAACTGAAATGTCACGAAGAGGTTAAGCAAAAGTTTGAAAAGTTTGGGGTCCCCCTGACCTAGAAGATTTAGATCTGAGAGACAATATCTTTTTCCTGGCTCATCCAATATATCAAGTTTGCTGCACGTGCATCAAAAGATTGTCCTAGAAATGGGGTGGAATGTCAAACACCAGTCTTGCACAAAGTACTCAAATGAAACCTCAAGGACTGTCAGGCCCCAAAACCGAGAATGAAACATAGAGATTCTTCCAAGCTTAGTTCTTTATTGGTTCCACAACTACAGACAGAATATTGCCAGATTAAGCATGCTGCTATTTGCATCTGCCATATACTCTGAGAACTATTAGAGGGGGGGGGGCTGTCTTCTCCCTCTTTCTCTCACACAAAATATCCAGACCGAGTTGTCTCGTATTCCTCCAAATTGCACTCCTCCCTCTTGGGAATCCTCACTACATCCCATCATAAGGGCACATCTTTGTTTTGGAGAAATGCACACTATATTGCTCCGGCATGGGAGATAATTGCATCAGGCAATAAACTAAGGAATGATTAACATCATTTGTTTGTTACATGGACTAAGCCATGCATAACTTCTTTCATTATTTGTCATCAGTTTGGTGCCGATTCTTAGTGACCACATAAATTTTCTCCAGTATCACTGATTGTGCACAACACAGAAATCTCCATTGCCTTTGATTATTAACCAACTTGTCACACTTAAAATGCCTTCTGCAGTGCCGATTGGGTGAATGTTTCCTTTTTTGTCTTCCAAAAGGCTGTTTTCTTCTCATAGTAAGCTGCTTCATTGATGAAGACTGGGAAGAAGGTATCGTCACCATCATGCAGGATATCATCTCCATCGAACGTCTGGAAAATTGGGTCTCCAGGCTTCAGGGGATAGAAATCTTTATCCTAAGGGAGATGATTTGATGCTATACCAAGAACAAAATAGCTGGAAGATTTTTCACAAAGCATGTATCCCCCCTTCCCCCCCGTGTAGTATCCTCTGATGAGCTGGGAACAATCCTTGCAGTAGATGAACCTGTTGTAATGAGCACTGTCACTGTTGGATGATTAATTGCAGACTTCCTTGGAGTCTGATATGTTATTATCCTACACTCTCTATACTACTCAAGCAGACAACTCGATGATCAGAGAACCCAAGGTCAGGGAAAGAACATTCTGACAAGTGAAATGTTCCTCTGTCTTGCAGTGCTATGGCGCACTTAACAAACCTCACGGTTTCACATGCTTATTGAACTCCAGTTCCCTAGCACAATGTTTCCATTCCCTCACAAGGCAGTTACTACACCTGAACAGCAACCCTCCTCATTTCTCCTCCTGGCCCTGAAACTCTGAGATCCTGCAGAAGCAAAGGGGTGCTCTCTCACTTCCCAAGAGGAGATGTAGAGAAGGGTGTTTCCCCAGCCCTGCCTTGCCCACTCCTTGGGATGCTAATGTTACAAACATCCCCACATCCCCATTCCACACAGGCATTTGTGGTGGATCCCTGTTGCTATGGTTCTTAATTTTATATGTTGCTGTGGATGTTTTGATGTTGATTCTGTGCTCTGTAGTGGATTTTATTGAAAGGAGAAAAAAATCACATCCATTTTTATTGCATTAAAAACCTTCTGAAGATGTAAGGAATAGCAGTATGTATCAAGAAAAAAGAAAGAATCTAAGGAGGAGGGATGGACAAAAAAAAATCCCTTCCCAAATGGACCAGTCACAATATGAAGTGTTGCAAGGGAAAAAAAGTCAAATTGCTCTAATTTCAAATAAAATGCAGAGGTGCCCGGGGGGGTGGGGATGACAGCTGTCAAAACTACCTGATAGGTTGGAGGGGTGGAACCTCCCAGTGTTATCAGTCACAGGGAATGGAGCCCTCTGTTCCTGTCATGGCTTCTCCCTGTTTGTGGGCTCTGAAAGGAGCCAAAGCCGCCTTGTAGGGGCGGCAAAGCTAAGGAGGGGCGCTCTGAGAGGTAGCAGGAGAGATCGCAACTCTCCTATGGACCCCCGGGGCCTATTCCCTCTATGCCAGCAGAGAAGAGAAGAGGCAGTCTAAGATGGCTTCCAAGAAGCTGGGACAGCAGATGACCATCTAAGCACAGTGCAGGAGCAGACTTTGGTGAACAGTGTGTGGACTGGGTGAGAAGAATTCTTTTTATTCAAATTTTAACCCCAAAAGAATATCCAGGAAAAGAGAGGCTGACAACTATTTTTAAAAGTAGTAGCGACCTAGCACTTAAGGGAAAAAGGCAGAAAAATTGCTAAAATATAGAAAATTGGACTTTCAAATTAGATAGACACAGCTTTGGCTAGGCATTTTGAAGTGCAGAAATTATTTACTTAAAAATCAACGATATTTTCACATTGTGGGAAAAAATGGAAAAACTGGTTAATATTCAAATCAAATCTAAGAGTGCCACCTGCTGACGAAAGAAAGAACAACACATTCCCAAAAACTTGGAAATATTCTATTACTGGAATATTAAGAAAGACATTTATCATTAAAATAACCCTTGAAGATTACAATACAAGACTGAATTTATAGAGGGACCTAAAGAGGTTCTGGAAAACTTATGAGACTATCCAGAGGAACAGGTTGATCAATTTTGGGATACAAAGAACTAAGAATATTGAACTTTTTGAGAAGTGACTATAGGTTTGAA
>JANHFL010005678.1:77393-87897 GCA_032468155.1 Oxyrhabdium leporinum | reverse complement strand
TTTAATTTAACATAAATGTTTGTATTATTATTAGAATTATATAAGCTTGCTAAATGTAATAAATATGATTAATAATAGTTTATTTGTATTAAAAGGTATGACATTTAGAATAGGGTGATTGGAATAAAAATGATACATTGAACTATTAAATAACGAAATGAAAGATTATAATTTAACAAAAATATGTGTATTACTATTAGAATTATGGCATGCAGAATATGGTGATTGACATAAAAATTGATATATAAGCTTGTTAAATGGAACAAATATGAATAACGCTATTTTAGTTATATCAAAATGTATGACACTCTGGTGCCACACTGTTCACGCATTGATATGTTTGTAAAAAATAAAAAACTTTTTTTAAAAAAGCTACCTGATAGGTTGGGTGATTGCATAGGTCCAAAGGGGGATCAAACTGGTGCAAAATGCTCATGTACAGAGGTCCAAAGTTTTAGGCACTCAATGTTCTATTATGTTGCAAAGTGCAGCTCATATGCACTTACTCACTCACTCATTCACTCACATTCACACACACACACACACACAAACATAGGCCCTCTCTTCTTTCCTCCTTCTCCTCATACTCACCTGTAGATTTGGATGTATTACAGCGGAAATCTCCCCATTGGGATAACGGGGGAAGTCCTTCTGTTCAACCGGTCTGTATGCCTCAATTTCAAAGGCTGGAAACAAGGTGCCTAACAAAAAGAAGCAGACTGACAACCAGATCACACAACGTTTATACTCAGTCCTCACAATCAGGACTCTGTGAGGCAGGAAGATGGACAGATTCCTTCCCCACCACCCTGGGCAATTGATGATCCCTATTCAGATGTTGGTCAGCTTCTGCATCTGAAGGTACTGTATGTCTAGGCTTTATGTTAAAATTCATGCCAGGCAAGAGCCTGATCAGCATAAATCTCATGACAGATCACTAGAGTGTGACACAGGAGGGAAACAGGATTATATTTCCAGACATATTACTGAAAAATGCATGATGGTTGGTTGATAGCTCACCGTTAGTTTTTCTTTCACTCTTATTTTGACAAAGGGAGAGCTTGTTACCATAGCTTTCATTGTTTTAACAGTAAAACTATGACATTCCGATAATCTCCAAAATTGATCTCATTAAAGCTAATATTTCTCACTCACGTTTATGGGAGCTTCTCAGTTCCAAGAATCAAAATAGGTCACCTTTGTTAAAAAGCTCAATGAAGTCCAAAGCGCAGGCCACGATAGTTCTCATTTTAGCAAGCAGGTCAGCTCGTGCCACTCCCTGGGGTTGTGGGCCCAACTCTAATGCTGCAAGGGGTTATAGGAAGAAAGGGGGGTGTACATCATTATAGAATTAGGTTGGAATGCCTTTGTTTACTTCACATACACCTTTCCTACTTCTACATAGATCACATGTGGCAAAGCAAGAACTGCAATATTTCCCACTTTTTGCTTGGAGAATACCTATGAGATATTGGAAAACTTTACAAACTACTAATGTAGGGCCCAAAGGTGATTTTTTCCAAAAGGCAACTGGACATTTTCAAGAAAGTCTAGCTGTGTTTTGAAAAAGCATCTTTGGGACAATTGTGACCTGAATATTTGAGAATCTCCAAAGACATTTACTAATGTAGGCATGGCCATTATCTCTCAGCCTGTTTCATAATACAATTATACTGTATGTGTAAAGAATGGAGGAAACCAGCCTATGTTATTAACAGCTGACTTAATATGCATTTAAGAGAAACCCAAATAAGTCATGCTAGAAAAAAAAAGATTTGAATAAAGTAAGAGTTTGGAAACAAGTGGGAGAGATGTGAATTACATCTTCATTAGTTTTTAGTTGTTTAAAATTAAATAATGTGAGAAAACATCATTCCAATCTTATCTTGCTTAGTTTGAGCTCTCTCAATCTCTTCCAACAAAAATCAACCAACTGGATATTTTTAATCGAATATTTTTAAATCTCCCATCATAGAAAGCAGCTCTTTGATACTGTCACTGTATTTTACAAAGTTGTTGGCATAGAACTTGGATTAAGAAACCGATATCAAAAAAGACCAATGTAGGAAAGAGTTGGTTTGATGTAGACCAGAGTTGGCTTGAAACATCTGCTGCGTCAAAAGATTAGACACCACATAAAGAGTTAATAGGATCTTTTGTGAACTTTTGTGATGTTGCAATTGAAATTCATGAGCCATATGCATCTTTTCCAGACATTCTGTATACTTCTTTTCCAGAAAGGGTCACCAGGCTGAAAACTATTCCTTACCTAGCCCATGTTTAGCCACTGACATCATGAAAGTAGCCTCCTCTCCAGATGATTGACAGAGTAAGATGGGACAGTGTCTCACTGTACAGTGTTTCTGAAAAGGCAGGAAAAAATATGGGTTGGTTTTTTTAGGCATCTTAGCTTTCTTTTCTTGAAAACAGGAGAAAAATTAGGTTCTTAGGAAATTTCAGGAACACGACCTTACCTGGATGTAGTTACACATGTGTATGGACAACAGGCTAAATTCAGACTTCAGTAAGAGGCAGGAACCCATGTTGGCTGTGGTGTTGTGTAGGTCTAACATAAAATCATAGGCTTGAGATGAGCCTTTGGGTCCGAAGATCTGGTTGATCTCCTGAGCACGTTGAATCTCATGAAGACCTGAATCTGAAGCCTTGGTACTGCGAAAAAGATGTTCAAAACAATGGTAGTCTGGTAGATCTGATAGGGAGCAGATGCTTCTTGTAATCTGGTACTATGCAGATATATTGGGCTCCAACTTCTATTCTTCTAGCCAGCATGGAAAAAGCCACTTTGGCTGGAATTGGTTGGAGATGAAGATATGCTAGCAGTTTTGGAGGGCCTCAGACTGAGGAAGGTGTGTTTAAAGTCTTATGGCAACAATCCTTAAGTGAGGGCTTAGACATCTAAGCATCTTCATATTTGATACAAAGAAATGTAAGCCTTGGGGGTGCTTCCGCTCCTGTTGGAGGTGAGGACCGCAAGCTCCACAGCCCCGCTCCTAGCTCTCCCATTGGAGGGCTCCGAAAGGAGCCATAGCTACCCTGTAAGGTGGTGAAGTAAAGGGGAGCGCCTTGAAGGTCAAGGAGAGCTGCATCTCTCCTCCCTGTCTTGGAAATCCCCCTCATCCAAAGATGAGGAGCAGCAACAGTCAACATGGCTGCCATGAAGCTGGGGACAGCCAGAACACCTAAGACAGTGCAGTAGTGAAGATAGCAGTGAACAGAGACTGTGTTGCTGGGTGAGATGATTCTTTTTTCTTTACAAATGACCCCAAGGATAAAAAAAAATCCTAGACAAGAAACTCTAAAAATATAACTGTTTAAGCTGCGGAAGAAAATATTTACAAATGTTAGGCATTTTTCTTTTATGTACATTTAAATAATACAATGGGGATTATATAAATTTGATTAATATGATAGAGATTATTAACAATGTAAGCGCAAATTGGATCAATATGAATGATACCTAGTTAAATTTGTTCATATATAATAGAGAAATGTTTAGATTGATCAAGAAGGATATAGATGAAGATAGAGACAAAGATGAGCAGTTAGGCATTTTTTTGTTTATGTATGTTTTAACAATATGAGGATTACCTAAATTTGATAAATGTAATAGAGATTACTAATATTCTTATTGTGAATGGGATTAATATGAAAAAATGGATAAGAATTGAAGCACTAAAGTGAAGAAGAGATGACGTTAGACATTCTTCTTTTATGTATGTTTAAATAATATAATGAAGATTATATAAATTTGATAAATTGTGAGAGAGATTATTAACAATGTTAGCATGAATTGGATCAATATGAATGATACCTAGTCACATTTGTTCATATATAATAGAGAAATGTTTAGATTGAACAGAAAGACACAGATGAAGATAGAGATAAAGATGAGTTAGGCATTTTTTGCTTATGTATGTTTGAACAATATAATGAGGATTACTTAAATTGGATAAATGTGATAGAGATTACTAATACTCTTATTGTGAATTGGATTAATATGAATGATACCCAGAACCAACTCTGTTCACACACAATATAGATGTATATTTAAAAAAATAAAAAAAATATTTTAAAAAAAGAAGAAAGAAATGTGAGCTTTGGTATGTTGCCTTTCCCAATAACTCCTGAGAAGGGTGGTCTTTGTGTTCCCTACAAAATTTCTAGAGATTGGAACAAAGCATAATACTTACTTTAGAAAAGCTGCAGCAAACGTACGATTTAGATCCCTTCCAGTGTACCGCACACACTGCTCGACTGCACGTGGGTTGCCCACAAAAGGTGTGACCTGAAAGGTGCTGCGTTGCAACTCAGATGGATCCTGTAGCCAGTGCTTGACTAGGTAAACCCCTGACATTTCATTCCCATGAGTGCCCCCGCATATTGCTACACGTCTCAAGGGAGGAAGGTATTGTGGCTGTGACATGATGGGGTTTCAGACTCTGTTGTGAGAAAGAAGACCACATGGGGTTATCAACAGCCCCCTTGGCAATATTGGAGAGTTCTCATCTGCAACCCACTGAGTCAAGCCCTTAATCTTTCCTTTGAATCTTCCCCAGTACCCACTTCTGCAATGTTTTAATTATTTAATACAAGAGTGGAGACTCCATGGATCACTACATCTTCAGCGTTCAGTGCAGGTAGTCCTCAACTTATGACCACAACTAAGCATAAAATTTATGTTGATAAGTGAGACAGTTGCTAAGTGTGTTTTGTCCCATTTTACACCTTTCTTGTCACGGTTGTTAAGTGAATCACTGTAGTTGTTGAGTTGACAACATAGTTGTTAAGTGAATCTGGCTTCCCCATTGCTTTTGCTTGTCACAAAGTTGCAATAGGTGATCACATGACCCTTGGACACTGCAACTGTCATAAATTTAGTCAGTTGCCAAGCATCCAAATTTTGGTCATGTGACCACAAGGATGCAGGAATTGCCGTAGGTGTCAAAAACCTTCATAAGTCACTTTTTTTCAGTGCCATTGTAACTTCAGTCAGTCAATAAATGAACTGTTGTACGTTGAGGACTACCCGTACAATTCATTTATTTTTATTAAATTTATATGCTGCCAATCTCACCGATAAGCCAACTCTTAAGAGATATGTCTCATATGTTACGATATTGTTGTGTAAACAAATAATTTGCACAATGATATTATGAGGCACATGTCTCTTACACACATATACGTGGACATTCCTGCTCCAAATATAGTTAATCTACAACTATCACCCACTGACATGATGGGAGCGGCACATGAATTCCATATGAGAATTATGAACATGTGTGAAAGCACCTTTCAACCTCTGTGTGCCCACAGATTGCAGGAGATTGCAACCAGTTGTAAATACAGCTGGTTGCCACAAGCATCTAAAATGCAATCCTGTGACCATGGGAGTGGTACAGCAGTTGCAATTGTGAGAATAGGTTGTAAATAAATTTTAATAAGTCTGTCATAACTTTAAATGGTCCTTAAGCAACAGTGGTAAGTTAAGTACTACCTGTATAAAGTCCACAGATGTGAAGACTATCACTGATGAAACAGGAAGTCTAGGAAGTAAAACATCAGCAATTTGTAAGTGCCAGAAGCACAACCACCTCTAGAAAAATCACATCTTTCCACATCTTCATTTCAATTCTTCTGCAAAATCTGCTCTACTGTCCTTTCCCAGACTGTACCGTGGGGCACATCCCTCCATCTGTGATTTGTTTGCTCCATGAGTTATAAACAGAGATGCTATTTAAAGAGAATGGTTATACATCCATATTGTTATATATTGAGGTGGTTATCATTCTTAATACCAGCAATTACACTTCCAAGCTTGCTGGGCTAAATCTAAGAACAAAAAAATCCTTGAAAGTACAGGGTATGCAAGCACAATAAAAAATAACAACATACAAACAGAATAGTATGTTCCAAATCCAAGGGCAATTATAAGCTTTAGAACAAAGAGGACCCATTGGCTGAATGACACACTTAACAAGAAAATTCATTACTTTATATTTGATGTAGTTTACAGCTTTCAGGTCAAAGAATTCCCAATGGCAATTGTTTAAATTTAGGACATTTGAAATCTCAGTTAAGAGCTGTGTAATGAGAGGCATAGAAATAGTGTTCCTGCTTCTTTTTAATTTTAAGACAAGCCTAAACCTAATGACTTTATGGACGACATCACATAATTTTCTTGGCAAATACTACATGAGGAATTTGTAACAGTCTTCATCTAGGATGTTGTCCATTTTTTTGGTCAGGTGTACAGCTCTGATATTTCCTTCCTTCTAAGTACCAACCATATAAACCCTGCTTAGCCTTTTCTAGATTTGCCTAGGTCAGTCAGGTATTGCCACTTAGTAGAGCAGGTGAGAAGTTAAAATATTTCGAATAAACACTGTTTACTCCACAGAGTACCTTTGGACTCCATATAGTCCTCAGAGGCATTCTTAGAAAATCAGAACAATGGTGGGCTTCCTTGTTTCAAAGTTTGTCCAACTGTCCAGAAAAGAGATTGCTATGTGAAGAACATCCTGGAATGACAAAGTGGGCTGGGAGAAGCAACTTTAGCAATTTGCCTTCTGGAAACTGGGTTTATTATGCTCAAGCAGTGAAATGCAGCCACCATTTTGTGAGAGTGCTGCTAACATGCCTTCTAAATTTCATGTGCCCATGGGCTCAAAAGAAGTTGGAGCCTTTGCAATAATACTGCTATCCCATTGTACAAAGGAATAGACTGAGCAATTTTGCTGTCTACTCCTAAAGCAGTTTGCTGACTGAAAAATTGGTTCACATAGCTTCAACCTGCTATGGTTAGAAAACACTATCCTAAGTGGTGTGACATGAAACTAGAGGAAACTTCCTTCTTTTTGCTGATGCTTTTGGAACTGTGGGGCATAGAGTCCATTTAATGCCTTTTTGGAAATGGGAAATGTCTTTTCTGTTCTTGGCTGCTTCCAAAATGCCTCAGCTGAGGCCTGTTTTCAAACCAGTGACTTCCCCAAACTCTTCTAACTGGCAAGAGATTCTCCCCTCCCCCTTCTTTCTAATAGCATCAGCTCTTCACCCTCGTCCCTGATTTGTTTCTCCCTCTCCTCTCCTTGGCTGCCCATTTATCTCCCTCTGTCACCACCCATGGCAGCTCTAATATAACTGCTAGGCAGGTATTGAGCAGTGAGATGAGCAAGTGTGAGAAAGGACCAGGCGCAACTGTCACTAGCTTGGCAGGAGAAGATGGATGGTGAGAAAAGGAGGACCACCTCCAGGAGCCTGAAGGCTAAACAGGAGGAGGGGAAGAAAGACCAGACAGCTGCCCCTGTACTAGCTCACATTTCCTCTTCAGTAGGCTTGATCTGGAAAGGCTATTATACATGTATATGTTATTAATCCATCCTGATTTTATATATGCCTGGGGCTTACCCCAAATCTACCCCACAGTGCCTTGGCCAGGAAGGCCTCAGTGCGTGAGGTCCTGCTACTACAGTCCCTATTGACCATTCACTTGCCATCTCCCTTGCAATATAATCCATGCCCTTGCCAAGGCAGCAATAGGGAGGGAGAAACAAGGTTTCCTGTTGGCACCTGGATGTGTCAATCATCCTCAGAGTTTGGCTGGTTGTTTCTCTCAAAATTGCCATTTTGCATCTGGCTTAGAATACCTTTGCATCCTTCTCCAGATGTGGGATATGAAAGCCAAGTACAGTTCATAAACTGAAGTAAAATATGTGCAGACTAGGAAAATCCTACTCCAGGGAACTGAGTTTTGAATTAAAGAGTATGTATTTGAGGAGATAATGGAGGGCAAGAATCAAAATCTTTATGGACCCAGTAAAAGCATGATTCCAGAGAAATGGCAGTGTGTGCATTATCTTTGAACTTTTTAGCATTGTCATATGAAATATCTGCCAATGTCATGGCTGGATTTTAAAATTCTACTAAGCCATAATGTGAATGGTTTTGGCTTAGCAATACTGCAGTTTACTCATCAAACTCGGATTAAATTAACAAAATATAGAAACTCAATCATTGCAAAGCCAGCTTCCTAGGTCAATTGTACATTGAAAGATGTAGCCAAAAGAACCAGCTTTGCACCACTTAAGATTAAGGCCTTGTCCTCTCCTGAATTAATTTTTTAATAAATATTTTTAATAAAAGATTTTTAAAAACTACAGAAACACAGAGGAAGAAATAGAAAAAAATAATAGGTTAAAAAAAGTGAAGAAAAAAGGAAGAAAAAAGAAAGATCTAAAGTGACTTCCAACCTTCTTTGCAGCAGTTGTAAATGTAGCAATTACCATCTCTACCCTCCCATACTGTATATCACAATTCCTTTCTTCCCATTAAAAAAACACTTTTTAACCAATAAATCCCGAAATCGGCGTTCAAATTTACTCATTTTCAGCAAAAGGTACATATATATATATATGTAGTTGTAGTTGTAGTTCCCTCTTAAATTCTCCTTTGAATTAATTAAGCTTGCAAGTCTGTGAACATGAACCAGAAAGCATTCATAGCAGATATTATGTCTGTGTGGCAGGCTTATGCATTTTGCCCTGGCTTATCTCTCTCTCTGATTCTAGTCATCTAAAAATAAAGGAAAAGCCATTTAATTACAAAGAGTTGATGATGTCTTCTGATGGATCTTTGGGAGTATTAGATGCCCACTGTATTACTAAATACCCCAGGCAGCCAAAATTACTGTTATTCTGAATTCCCTACTCCACAGATTCTTCCTAGAAAACCTTCCTAGAAAAAAGAGTGGCCTTAGCCACCTGGCAGCTGGAACAATAGGATGCGAAGAAAGTTTGGTTGGGGAGAAGACAGTTCCTACACCTGTAATCATTTCCTGTGTAGAAAAGAAAATGTGCAAAGGTATTTCCATCCCGTTATTAAACTGCAAGGGGTCAGGAAAAAAAAACTGCATTTGCGAAACCCTCCTCTTTGATACAACATGGAAAGGCACTCAGGAGCTGACCGGAAGCCCCCTGCTCACTTGACACTAGAAACAGACTTGGGCTCTTCCATCATGTCTTCTGTTTCTCTTTCTATGACAAATACTAACAACAATTAGAGCTGTCATGGCCACTGTACCTCAGAGGAAGCATTTTCCCCTCTGGCTTTAGCAATATTATTTCAGCCCAGGAGGTGGTCTCTGGACTGCTGCCCCTGGTCACCTGCTCATCGGGCTCATTAATCGATGGGTGTTGGCTGCATGGACGTGAGCACCAGATGATTCTAGCATGTGCTGCTTTCATCCAACCAAGCCTTTATCTGATTCACTCTCCTCCCTGCTTTGTTGCTCATTGGAGGGAACGAAAACCTCTCTTGACACGCGTCCACCACTAGCCCCCCAGCCCTGCAGTGATGGAAAATAAAATCGCCCTCACCATTCTGGAGATCCAGCTCAGAGCATTGCAGAGCAGGAGATGGCAAGACTGAGAAGGGAATGAACTGAACGAGCCAGAGTCTTCCCACGGCCTTCCAGCTACATATAATGTCAGGTAATTGGACCCAGCAATGTACTTCATCCATGTTTTGGACCTTGGCGGTTTTCTCTTTGAGCATTTTGAATTCTTCTAAGGCACTAGGTTCCTCTAGCTGTAGGACAGATAGGGATGCAGTTACTGGACTAATACTGCTTCCCCAAACTAGTGCTATTGAGAAGAGTTGGACTACAAGTCCCATCATCCCAAATCTAAAGGTGGGAAAGGTTGCTTGAAAGATAGCTTACTCTTGCATTGCATTGCATTGCTGTGCAGAGAAGCAGCATGTTTGGCGCTTGAGCTGGGCCTTTCTGCTGATAATTCCACATGTACCTGTTCAATAAAATCCTTGGTTGCTGGAGATAGTAAGGTAGCATTTCTTTTATCTGAGTCAATTGGGAATCCTAAAGGGTAACAGCCTGGGTCATCTCAAGGGAAGTCCGCTGTAAGACTTCATAGGAAATGTTCTGAGGGCGCAAGAATCTGACTCAATCCCCATGAGCGTCAGGTGGTGGTGTTACACCTAGAAAACAATCTGGACATTAAGCTAAAGAGGTTGTGGTAGCGATGGGTGGAGCTCCTTGTTTATATCAGTATATGAGGGGCACACATGATTAAACCATAAGAATGAATGTATCTAATTACACGCTTGTATGATTTTAAATACCACCCATGGAATGAAATGTGGCAAATGCGTAAGAAGGGTGGGGTTGCCCCGACTACTTCAGTTGGAATCCTGAAATAATGAGAATGATAGCATCCTCAGAGGGGAAGTTAGGTACACATTGACTTCTAGCCAACAAGGCAGGTGAGATGGTTGGGTCTCTCAGCTAGGAAGCTCACCGTGCAGCTTTCAAACAGCCATACCCAACTGGCAATTCTACCCAGTGATTCTTCCTGTGGCAGAAGTTGCAGGACCGCAGGCATTGGGTGTAGCTGATGAACAGTGCCTGGCGCGGGGGGGGGGGGGGGGGGGGGGGGGGGGGGGGGGGGGGGGGGGGGGGGGGGGGGGGGGG
>JANHFL010005678.1:52296-63097 GCA_032468155.1 Oxyrhabdium leporinum | reverse complement strand
TTCTCATTTAGCAAGCAAGAGAGGAATCAATATCAACAAAGATTTGCATACATGCGGGGGGGGGGGTGTTTCCTTGAGGCAGTTTGATTGTATTCCTGTTTTTAATCACTGCACCAAACTGGTTCTCCAGGTTTAATAAGTTTAACTGTTAACATGGGAATGCATTGGACCAAACAATGAACTGGTATTTAAATTGCTAGTTTCAACCTGAAAATAGTAAAATGCAAATCACACTATTATCTCCTGAGATCCTAGGGAAATCATAGATACCAGTAATCCCTGCATGTGGGTTCCTCAGTGGAGGTTTTCTCTTCCCCACTTTGATTTAACAACAAAGGTATATTTCCAGAGTATCACACTGGGTAGCAACGGATTAGGGCTTCTGGTAATAGCTTTTATTCTCTACAGCTACCTCTCTCTTTCTAGGGTTTTCCAGCAATCATCACCTCCCTCCTGCCCTTCTCAGAGAAGCTTCCCAATTCCAGCATCAACCTCTGGTGACATCAGCCGGCCTCCCAGATGTATGCATCGCACGACGACCCTTGAATGAAGCCTCAGGGGCCCTGCCCTACAAGCATCTCTCCTATCACAGCTTCTATGTGGGAGCTCGATCTGGGGCAGCACCTTATGCCCTACCTAGCAACCGGGCAACCAGCTTCCATACTCTCAACATTTACACAGCTGGTGGCTATGAGCAATGAGACAACAGGAACAGCCATTCCCCCCCCCCCCCGCGGCCCAGTTCAGATCAAGCTTTCCCAAAGAACCTCTTTCATCTCCTGGTGTGTGTTTTTATGACACTGCCTGCCAGAAAGTTTGCCCATTATACAGCTTCCTCTTCATTGAAGGCGTTTTGGGGTGGTATTTTTTATGCCCAACTGATACTTACATCTTATTCCCTGCTCTAAATAAGAGTTTCCCACCACTTCATCAACTGTATATTAAACAATTATATTATATATAGATACGATGGAGTCCAATACAGAACCAACCTCTTTTAAAAGGTGTAATGGAACTCAAAACAAGAACAGAAAGTGGATTTCACTGAGATCCTAACCACCTGCTCATAACTGATTTTGCTCCTTGCCTCTATGAAACAGCCCACAATTCTTTAACAACAGTTAAGGAATTCAACCCCATCTCCAAACACAACAACCCTAACTGAAACACACCCGTCCCATGTTCAAACCTGCAAAGCAGAAATCCCAGGTAAATCTTGCAACTACAAAATGCTCTCCAGGCAGAGGTAAAAATGCAGCGAGTTTTATTTTTATTGCTGAGTTAGTACCACAAAGATAAGGATTTCAATGTCTTTAGCACAGAATTCTACATGGTCTATTGAATGTACTGTCCTTCTCTTAATGGGAGGATGTGACAAGATTTTGATTCATTTTTAAGGCCTCCCTGCCTTCAATGTGAAGGAAACTTGTAGTGCACTTCATGCCAAGAATCCCTCTTTTGTTTTTGGCAAAATTAAACTTAGTTGGCCTACAGTGGGAGAGGTGCCATTTTCATTTGCTCCATCTCTGGTCCACGTTCTATTGATGTGTTTTTCTAACAGCCAGTAAACCGAGTTCAAAAGATAGAAAAAACAGCCAGAGTCATCTCAATCCACTTCCCTGTATTAACCCCCAACATGTCAACTGCATTGCTTTAGATCAAGCCTGTCTTGACAGCTTGGACTTCCCAGTGCCTCCACCTCATATTTTGGCAGATGCAGTATCAACCTGAGTTCTTTGTCATAAAAAAATTTTTCTGAGGCTGACCTGGACATTAACACCCAATAAAATTCTAGTGCAGAACTGCAAAGGCAGAAGGTAATTTAAAAAGTGCCCTGGTCAGGTCTCTTGTCAACTAATCTTAAATAAGTAAACAGGTCCCTTTTTACACAGATGAGTGATACAAATGGCCAATATCCTTGTAAATCTTATTGGACCACATTTCAATGTTTCCCATATTCTGATTTTCCTTAAGGTCTTTTACCATTCTTTCCCACCAGAGCTTTCAGGTTACAGAGACATAGATAAGAAGGTTATTGCAAAGTATTAAAAGATCTGGAAGCAATGTGGCATGATTCAAAACACAGATCCGGAAGATTGTTCCTTCAGTTCCAAAATGTCAGCCTAAATACTGATATTTCATGTGTGAGTCAGCACAGGATCTTGGTTTAATTTTAACACGTTGTTAAAGGCTAGTGCATGTTCTGCCTGGACAGAAGTCACAACCAGTAGACAGGGAAGCAAGAATCAGTTAAAAAAAAAAGCAACATAAGGTGGTAGCTTTGCCCATTAGTTCAGGATGGCGCAGTAAATATTCCCTTTCTGGAGAGAAGCAGTCACTTTTCTTCTTAGATCCAAATGTCACTGGTGAAAGTGAAGGGGCTGAACTGGTACCCAGCTCCTGAATAGAATTTGTTCTGGAATTCCACCCTGAAAAATACAGGACAGGTCAGTCTAGGATTTGCAAGATCAACTCTCTCCCCAATTTTATCCAGTTCCAATATAGATGCCCTGTGTCATCCCAGGATTCAACAACCCATCTAGGATCATAGACTTGATCTCTTTAAGAATCATTTATCGCCTCTATGATTCCTAAATGATAGCATAGAGGGACTTAGCGATCCAAGTCGAATAAGGCAGTAACATTTACACAAAATGTTGTGTTTGCCAGGACAATTCCCTTTCCCATGCATGGTGGTGGTGCAGTGGTTAGAGTCAGGATAATTCTGCTGACTGCCGGCTGCCTACATTTTGGCAGTTCGATTTTCACCGGCTCAAGGTTGACTCAGCCTTCCAATCCTTTCGAGGTGGGTAAAATGAGGACCCAGATTGTTGGGGGCAATATGCTGATTGTGTAAACTGATTAGAGAGGGCTGTAAAATATTGTGAAGCAGTATATAGGTCTATTGCTATATGTCTCACCAATGAAGACGAAGGGCGTGCAGGAAAGCTGAGAGTCCCTCCATCACGAGCAAAATTGCCACAGTCAATATTGCAAAGAAAGCAAAGACGGGAACAAGGATAACCCCGCCTTGGTAGCCCACCATCGAAAAGCCATTCCTCATTACCATGGTCCAGAGGACCTCTGAGAGCTCTGTGGACAGGAATAAGCGCAAGAGTTAGCAAAGATTACAAAGAGGCAAATTCTCTTCCTATTGCATACTAGAAATCTCTGCTGATAGAACATGCAACTATCTTAATCAGACTTAATTCTGAGGCCAAACCACTGGCTTTATATACACTGTGATATTGTTTATGGAATATTGTGTGTAAATAGTCAATCTTGTCAATTACTTTGTTTACCACGGTTAAGCAAGTAATGATTTAGTATAATATGAAAACCCACGCACAATTATACATGATGCACAGACTTAAAAGTTTGTTTAACCTTGTTTTGTTGAATCAGTTATGTTTGTCTGGGTTCACATAACCCAGCTACACCCTAAGCCATACTATACAAAACCAAAACTGAACAAACCACATATTTTTTGCTGCAATACACGAACCCAGCCACCATCACCTTTCCCAGGAATTTCAGGAAAAAATCCTCACCAAAGAAATAATCAGCCTAGCACAGAGGTTTTCAGGCAAAGGAAGCCTTCTCTATTTCCCACCCCCAGGAACTTACGTGCATGGGCCAAGCTGAGAGCCCAGAGACGCAGATAAGAGGCCGTGTTCGAGATGCAGCCCAGGCAAAACTCAATAGTGTGGATTGCTTGATGCATGAACACATCACCAAAGTCAAACTATGGGCGAGAGGGAAAAGAATTGGGGTGGCAGTGAGGACTAGCCAGGTACCCTCAACTAAGCCCAACCCCTCCCCTGGAGCTTTTTCCAAAATCCAAAGAAAGGAAAATGAGAGTCAGAGGGGAAAGCAGATAGCAAATAGAGACTGGTGAACAGATCATTCAGATCAGAAGGTAGCCTTTAAATATCAATAATGTTGGGATGCAAATGATATGAGTACAGGGAGTCCTTGACTTACAACAATTCATTTAGTAACCATTCATTGCAACAGCACTGAAAAAAAGTGACTTATGACCGTTTTTCACACTTACGACCGTTGCAGCATTCCCATGGTCACATGATCAACATTCAGATGCTGGGCAAGGGGTTCATATTTATGACGGTTACAGAGTCCTGGCATCGTCTTTTGTGACCTTCTGACAAGCAAAGTCAACGGGGAAGCCAGATTCACTTAACAACCGTGTTACTAACTTAACAAATGCAACAATTCTCTTAACAACTGTGGCAAGAAAAACCATAAAATGGGGCAAGCTCACTTAACACATGTTTCACTTAGCAACATAAATTTTAGGCTCAATTGTGGTCGTAACTCAAGGACTACCTGTATCACGGCAGTCTTAAATCCAGATCTTGGGACACAAATATTAAGTCGCTTCTTTTATGCAATTCCATAGCAAACATGCTTTCATTTTGACATAATTGCAGCCTTTGCTGCCTGCATCCCTCTGTTCAAAACATAAGCATTGATCTATCCCTCTATGCTGGTTGTTTCATCAATTTCAGCCTTCTATTCTCTACCATGTCTAAAAAAAAAGATAACTTAAGTAAAAATAAAGTCTTCAGGTTATGGCAAATCTGCATAAAGTACTGGTCCAACGGCTGGGAGAGAGGACATGAAGCAAAATTCTGGCCATCACAACCAAATTAAAGTAAAAGTGTTACCTTCTCCTCCTCCTCCTCCTCTTGGTTGCTTTCCATGTGATCCATGTCACTTTCAGCAATGTTCACAGATCTCTTTTGTTCCTGTGAGTTCAGCAGAGGTTGTCGTTCTCCTGCTGTGGAAGGATTGTGCTGCAAACATCCCAGAACACATCAACCAACAGAGAAGAGGCTGATCAAATATTATCCAGCCTCATTCCACAGATTTAGTACCCAGATTACATAAGCAAAAGATTCCCCAAACCTGGTATTTTCCTCAATGGCATGTACCTTGAAGATGCTTCAGTATTCATTAGAGAACAAAAGTGTTAGAATCCACATAGCTGGCAACTGAACTAGGGAACCAGTTTGGACAACAGTCCTAGATTAATCCCAGGGAGTGATTCTTACCCGAGATTTAGGAACTTTCTGTTGATGTTTGTGCCAGAGATAAAAGGGCGTCCCCAGCAGCAGGATGGGCACAGAGAGCACAGCTACCAACATCAATACCATCTGCACTGTTTTCTGTGGTGAGCAAGAGGACAGTTGTAGTTATTGCAGCCCCATTTCAAAGCATTCAAAACTAAAATAACGTTACAGGAATTAAAAAAAAAATACTTTTCTGGGTTGGATTTCACAATCAGAACAAGATACCAAAACAAAGACAAGTTCAGCATCCTCTTCTCCCTTCCTCTCTTTCTCAACAGTTTCATTCTTTCTCAATTCTTAGGATCTTTTTTACACTCTAATCATATATTGTCTTATTAACAAAGCAAAGCAAAACAAAATACAACTCTGAAAATTAGGAAACCATTCAATGCTTCCTTCGAAGTATTACAGTCAACATGATTGTCTTAAAAAATGTTTACCAGCACAACAAGTTTGAAAGTATATTACCCAGTGAAGGGAATATGTTCCTGATATTAAACATGGCATTGATAATATTTTGATTACTTAGTTCCATTTTAAGTATTTTCCTCGACAGATTTAAAATGCAGCAAAAATAAGAAAGTAGCAACTAAAATACAAGTAGTATCCCCACATGGCACCTGTGGAAACCCAAAACTAATTATTTAAAAAAATTAAATGGCAGAGATTTTGTGACAGTGCCAAATCTCATGAGATGGTAGTGTTCCCAGCTGAAATATCAGTAGATCATATAAGATTTCTTGTATCTTGTAAGGGTATGGATATGGATAAGCTTGAGGTTTTTGACAACAGCAACAATAGCACTTAGACTTATATACCCCTTCATAGTGCTTTACAGCCCTCTCTAAGCAGTTTACAGAGTCAGCATATTGCCCCCAACAATCTGGCTCCTCATTTTACCCACCTCGGGGAGGATGGAAAACTGAGTCAACTTTGAGCCTGGTGAGATTTGAACCACCAAATTGCAGGCAGCTGGCAGTCAGCAGAAGTAGCCTGCAGTACTGCACTCTGGCCACTGCACCACCACGCCAGCACTTAGACTTATATATCGTTCTATAGAGTTTTATAGATCGGTTTACAGTGTCAGCATATTGACCTCAACAATCTGGGTCCTTATTTTACCGTCCTCAGAAGGATGGAAAGCTGAGTCAACTTTGAGCCTGGTGAGATTTGAACTGCCAAATTGCAGGCAGCCAGCAGTCAGCAGAAGTAGCCTGCTGTACAACACTCTAACCACTGTGCCACTGATCACAATGATCACCTGCCTGGAGTACATGTGGGCAATTCCAAAGTGATTTTACCAGCCAGGATCTATCGTGTAGCCTATGTCTGGCAATCTCAGATGCAATTCTTTCCTCAATCCTTTAGGGATGTCTAGGTCACCATATCCTCACCAGAAATCCACAAGCACACAGTCCTCATGAGCTGCTGATTGTGGATGTCCTGAAAGAGCAGAAAATGATTTTTGACTTATTTTTATTTTCCTCCACCACAGGAAAGTATGTTGTACTAAATTATATCAGGCAGTGGCTAGTCAGTTCAGTGCTGTCCACATTAGAAGTGTGGCAATTTGGTGTACCTATTGTCTGTCCCACATGAGATCAGTGGGAGTTATTTCAAACTCGTGGAGGCACCACATTGCATATTCTTGCTCCATATTAACAGATGAGACTTCAAATATAATTTCTTCCTGGACTTGTTTAAACTACCATAGGTTCATCTGGATGCCTCTTACATGTAAAATGCTTTACTATTGGATAGCAAACGTTTCCCATTATGATTCTATAATCTTAAACACCACCATATTTATGTAAGCTGCAAGTAGTGCCTATTTCTTTGGAAAACATGTGTCTTTTCTTACATCTCAGGGAAATTTATTTATTACATTTCTACACCACCCATCTCACCTAAGTGACACTGGGGAGTTTATAACAGGGAAACCTTGGAATTAGAATACGTAGGCAGATTGGACTGAGAGCAGCATCAAGGCAGAGGCAACAGATGTAATCCATATAAACAGAACTTCATTTTTAAACATGTCTCACTTGTAATCTAGTGTGAAAACTGAAGAAATTTCATTTCAAATCAATTAACAGATTGGAGACTCTGGAAAGAGATGAAGATGGAAACTGCACTCTGGTGGAAGAATTCATTCTCTTGGGTTTCTCAGAATCTCCAGAGCAGGACCCTCCATTGTTTGCTATCTTCCTCACAATCTACATCATCACCCTGATAGGGAATCTGGGAATGATTATATTAATCAGGATCAGTGCTCAGCTTCAAACTCCCATGTACTTTTTCCTACGCAATTTGTCTGTGGCTGACATCTGTTATTCATCAGTTATCACCCCTCGTATGCTAACGAGTTTTCTAACCGGTTACAAATCAATTTCTTTTGATGCATGCTTTGCTCAGCTCTACTTTTTTGTTGCCTTGGTGTGCACTGAATGTTTCCTGCTGGCCACAATGGCCTATGATCGTTATGTAGCCATCTGTAATCCCTTGCTCTATCCTACAATTATGTCCCAAAACATTTGTGTCACATTGGTTGCTGGTTCAGGTTTCCTTGGCTTGACAAATGCCATGCTAACAGTATGCTTTTTAAGCAGCTTACATTTTTGTGATTCTAACATCATCAGGCATTTCTTCTGTGACACTCCTCCCCTAATAGCACTCGCCTCAAATCACTATGTCACTGAAATGATCATATCACTTCTGGCTGGGTATACCACCCTTGCATCCTTGGTGATCATTCTCTTTTCTTATATCTTAATTCTGTCCACCATCCTAAAGATCCGTTCTGCTCAAGGCAGGCGTAAGGCCTTTTCTACTTGCACATCTCACCTGACAGCTGTCTCAGTCTTCTATGGGACTCTGATATTTACCTACCTTCGCCCAAATACAAGCTACTCCTTGGGCCAAGATCAGATGGCCTCTGTCTTCTACACCGTGGTGGTACCTATGCTGAACCCTATGATCTACTCTCTCAGGAACAAGGAGGTGAAAGAGGCTTTCAAGAAATCAGTTGGAATGAAATGGGGTTGGGGATAAATGTAGAACTACTTCAATGATAATGGCAAATAACAAAAATTCAAATAATTGCAATACAAAAATGAAATGACAAGAGAATTTAAAATATTATATTATTTTCCTTATGTTGTTATCTGGTGATCATTGTCTCCAATTTTCACACAGGTATCTCATTTGTTTAAAAGATAACCATTAACCTGGTGATGCAAAACCATTGAACTATCATTAATGTAAAACTTTTCCTGTTAACTATAATTTGAAGGGCTTAGTAAGCCACAAACCATGGAAGCCCTCAGTTCCCAAACTACTGCAAAGTTTGTAAACAGCAGGATTATTTTTCATAGTAGAATTTTCAGGAGGATAGTATTCTCCTGTGTGTTTTTTTTAATTTGAGAGTTATATGAGAGTATACCTGTGTAAGTACACACATATGTCTTACTTAACTGTCTCCAAATTAAAAATGGACCAGAACTTCTTAACCTAATCACTGTTGTGGCCTTTGTGACCACCAAATTAAAAATAACACATCCTGCAGTTCCCAATCAGATCAAAATTGTACATCCATGCTTTGTTTAATACAGAGTAGATTATCTCATAAGAGTATGGCCTAGAAATCTCTAAAATAAGTGATCCTACTAAATAATCAAGTGTGTTTTTATTTCTTTAAGTTCTAAATTATCCTACAGATCTCAAATAAGTTTCTTGCATGTTTTAAAAATGTCTTTTATGACTTCCGGGCTGGCGTCACGGCGGGATCGACACAGGGGAACAGGGCTCCATATCCACACATTGAGTCTTCTCCACCAGAGGGGCCCCCATGGGGCTAAAGTCACCCTGTAGGGGTGACTGATAAGGAGGGGCACCCTGCAGGTTGTGGAGAGCAGCAGCTCTCCTGCTTGACCCAGGGCTTCTTCCCTCTTCACTGAAGACAAAGAAGGGCGGCCAAAATGGCCGCCATGAAGCTGTGACAGCCGAAAGGAACCAAGATTGTGCTGGAGCAGTGAGAGTGGACAGTGATTGGAGCTGGGTGAGGTGATTTTTTAAGTGTGCTTAGGACTTGACCCCAAAAGAAAATTAATCCAAAAAGGGGCTCTCTGGAATGCTTTTTAGCAGCGACAAGAGTTTTAGAGCAAACTGATACCCAAAGGAAGTAAATTAAAGCTGTATAATACAGAAAGATTTGAATGTAAATTCTATTGGCATGACTTCGAATAGACATTCTGGAATGCTGGATATGCGATTGTTCACGAGATACTGCACTGGAGACTTTGTTTGAACTAATTTGAAATTAATTATTGGCAAACTAACTTTAAAGTGGATTTTTAATGTTGATTTTTGGCTGAAAGTGCCATCTACTGGATGAATGGATACATAACATGTCATACTCCTAGAATAACAACCTTGAAAAACTTTGATAAGAGAAAATAGCATCTGGAGATCTGCTGTATTATTTACTGACCTATACTTATCCATTTTATGGTGTTTAGAGGAATAACCTGGAAAACCTGGAAAATATCTAATGGAATGATTGCTAAAGATTGGAATTAATTAGTATTTCAAAGAATGGATTTAAAGAGCAATTTTGGAAATCCCCTGGATTGTATAAATGGAGCCTCTTGACTGTGGATTATAAAGAATTATAACTACTGTATATCTTGATGAACAATACTAAGATTAAGTAATCTGATGGCTTTTGGAAGTCAGAAAGAATGGACTCTGGAGTGGTGACAGATTACTGACAGAATAGTGAGTACTATTTGGACTTTTTAAAACAAGGCAAGATGGTGCAGCAGGAAGATTTGGAGGCATTTTGTAAAGAAATCATCCCGTTACTGTAAGGACTTTATGAAACGATCACGGAGGGTTACCGGGAGATAAAGGACTTACTAAAGGACTTACGACATGATATAATTGGAATAACTGAAAATGTGCAACAAGAAACAACGAATCAAAACAAAGAAATCCAGGAAATAAGGGAAACAATTGGGAGCTTAGAAGATGAGACTTTGCAACAAAAAAAAATGGGGGAAAAAAGAGATCATAAAGTTGGGTGAAATAAATTTGGGAGAATACGTAACAGGAGAAAGAAAAATAGAATTGAATAAATTGTACGATACTTTTTGGGAAAAGATAGACAACTTGGCAGACTCAAGGTTGGAGTGGCAACAAAAAATAGTGGAGATGGGAATAATGGTTGGGTTAAAAATGAAAGATGTAGATAAAGACACAAGTGAGGAGTATGGAAGGCAAGTTAAAAAGAGAGGAAGGGAAATTTCTAAGAGGATGAGAGATGATGGATAACAAAGTTTTTTTTTTCTTTTTTCTTTAAAAATAAGATTGGCTGTATTAAAATTAGAATAGATTTTAAAAAAATAGAAATAGGGAGAGTGTTGTTATATATATCTTTATGTCTAAAAATGATATTACTATTAGAATGATGTAATAAATATTGAATAAATAAAAAAATAGTTGGAGGTACTAAAGATAAGAATAGATTTAAAAATTGGAAATGGGGGAAATATTGTTATATGTATTTTTATATAATACTATCAAAGTGAAGACTAGCGATTAAGATCAGATTTTGAAAAAGGTATTATTAGATATTATTATTATTATTATTATTTATTAAATTTATATACCGCCCCATTCCGAGGACTCGGGGCGGTTCACATAAAAAT
>JANHFL010005678.1:17018-32745 GCA_032468155.1 Oxyrhabdium leporinum | reverse complement strand
ACACACACACACACACACACACACACACACACACCCCTGCAGTTTGAAATGATACATATCATTCTGCTATTTTTGTACCCCAATCTTCCACAACTGGTGGCTTCCAGACCAGTTATACTGGGCTGCAATTCCCCGAATTGTGAGCAAAAGTGCTGATGCAGAATTTTGAGAATTGTAACACCTACACATTTGGAAACTATTGAAGTGAAAAAGGTTGGTGACTGTAGAAATAGACCAAACCAGCTATGGATTCAAATAGCAAATTGTGTGTGTAAAAGTATTTTTAAATTCAGTAGGAACTTCTTCCATATTTTTCTATGACTGCAGTTTGACAATAGAGCTGACTAACAAATTCTACTTGCAATGGAAGAATGGTACCAAATTTTAGAAATATGTATAAATTCTAGTGCTAAATGAACTAAACTTAAGCCAAGACTAATTCCACCTTTGCCACTTGAACAGATTGAAATAATATTCCATAGTAATAGATTTTCAAAAATACAGTAGCAGAGCTTTACAACTAAAAAGAAAAAGTATAATAGAAACATATGCTATAATAGTATGGTTCCTTAAATATGATGGTGTTTAAGCTTCTGAATAACATCATGCCTATCCATGTGTATAATTGGATGGGTGTTCTGCCTTTCTTTCAAGTAATTATTAAAACATTCACAGGCATTGTTCTGTTTTATCCTCATAGTAACTTTGAAGCATGCTGACTTACTCATAGGCATCCAATTAAAATACCAGGCTAGAGTGGATATCACAGTCAAAAACTATTACTTATCTTTGGGTGAATAACACCATGATTGATTTTGCTTCTTTTTATTGCCATAACTAATATCTAGAATTTTGGAAATATCACATACAATATCCAGTCACATTCAGAAAACAGATCCCACCTGATTCAGAGAGGCCACTGAATCAGGGAACAATTGTTGCATCTCAAGCCCAAATACATAATAGTATACTTTTGAATCATCTGTTAGTCACCATTATTCTGCATCTGCTTGGCAAGCCAGAAATAACCACTCAAGCTATTATTAACTGCCAACTGTATGCATTTAAAATTTGTCAAAGATCGAGGAATACCTAGCTTTAATCTCTGCTGATAGTTGAAACTATTGATGGACAACGTTTACATTCAGGACCACATTCAACAAACACATGCAAAAGTAAGAAAAACCAACTGTGTATAGGTATATACAAGGTGAAACTTAGCTTAATGTCAGTAACCAGGAGAGGGATCTTGGAGTCCTAGTGGACACTTATGAGCCAAGAGTGTGTAGCAGAAGCCAAAAAAGCTAATGCAATCCTAGGCTGCATTAATAGAGGGATAGAATCAAGATCACATGAAGTTTTAGTACCGCTTTACAAAACCTTAGTAAGTGTTGGTTTTACTAAGATTTTGGAATACTGCATTAAGTTCAGGTCACCAAAAATATAAAAAAGATGTTGAGACTCTGGGAAAAGTGCAGAGAAGAGCAACAAAGATTATTAGCGGACTGGAAGCTAAAAGTATGAAGAATGGTTACAGGAATTGGGTATGTCTAGTCTAATGGCAAAAAAAAAAGATTGGGGGGACATGATAGCACTGTTCCAATATTTGAGGGGATCCTGCAAAGATGAAGGGGTCATACTATTTTCCGAAGCACCAAAAGGAAAGACAAGAAACAATGGCTGGAAATTAACCAAGGTGAGAAGCAATCTTGAACTAAAGAGAAGTTTGCTAATGGTGAGAGCAATTAATCAATGGACTAGCTTGCCTTCAGAAGTTGTGGGTGCTCCATCTCTGAAGGCTTTCAAAAAGAGATTGGACAACCATTTGTCTGAAATGGTATAGGGTCTCCTGATTGAGCAGGGAGTTGGACTAGAAGACCTCCAAGGTCTCTTCCAACTCTATTGTTCTATGTTCTAACATCAACAATTGGTGGAGTTCTACCTCATTTTTCTGTAGTTTTAAGGCTGGAATGGCTCCAGACTTGTGATCTGCATATCATCTGATCTGATGGCACCATAATTTTTAAAGCATGTAGTTGCAAAACTCATATGAATTTATCTAGAGAGACTTTAGTGGGGAGCTCTGACTCTACAATTGATTTTGGGGCCCTCAACGAGATCAATCAACCATTATCCACTCTTCCTCATTTCAGAACTGCCTTTGTACAGCCAAGATATTCATCATGCTGAACCTATGGGATGCTTACAACCAAGTATGGATCTGTGAAAGAGATGAATGCAAGACTGCCTTGCAGTCATGCCTTCAAACTATCTAATGCTCCTGGGATTTTTCAACAGTTCATGAACAATATTTTTCAAGACCTTTTGGACAAATGTGCCATTATCTCAATGATATTCTCATATGTTCAGATTCCCCTACTGAGCACTTTCAACATATCCTTCTGGTACTACAGCAGTCTTGTGTGCATCAACCATTTACCTATTTGGAAAAATGTGAGTTTGATCAAACAGCAATTGACTTTCTGGGTTATGGCACTTCCTCAGCTGGCTTCACCATAGTCCCAAATAAGTTAGAGGCAATTCTCTCGTTGCAGGCCGCACAAAAACTTCTAGAACAGTGGTGAATTTCTGTATTTGGTTGGAGGATGAGCAAATTCATCCTCATCTACAACAGTTCCTGAGATTTGCAAATTATTACTGAATCTTCTTCCTAAATGCTGCTTTCTTCTCAGTACCTCTGGGGCATATGTTAACAAACTTTTAGCCATCAAAATAGCTTTTGAAATATGGAATTATTATTTAGAGGGAGCCTATCACCCAGTAGAAGTGTGCAGTGAACATCAAAACCTGGGGAACCTGCAAACATCTCATAAAATCAACCAACAGCAGATCTGATGGCCTCTGCTTTTCTCCTGGTACCAAGAAGTCATAATAAATGAACTTTGTCCTAAAAACCTGAATATAACCAAGTGATCGTGCCACTTTCCTTTAAAGTCTTATCCCTTTGGAAAACTTTGCAATTATTGTAATTATTGTAATTCCCGATGACTAGTTAAAGGACTCACAAGAACAATGGTGTAAGAATCCTCACGCCCAAGACTATATATAGAAAATTCAGAATTTGCCCCAGAATCAACTCAGTGATTTGATCAGGGCGAATTATGGGGAAACGTTCTATGTCACAAACCTCCAACTGCTGAACACTTTGGACAATATGAGACTCTGCAACTATTCTTGAGATATTTTTGGTGGCTATGGGTTCATAATGAAGTCACTGATTACATATTGCCCTTTTCTACTTGAGCCAAGCATGTTGCTGGTATGCCCTCAGGCATATTATTATCTGTGCCTGTCTGAATCGATTGTGGAGAACAGTATTTTTGGATTTTCTTACAGATTTACCACAATCAGAAAATGCCACCACTATTATGGTTATTGTAGATGAACTTGCAAAAATGGCAATGCCATTCCTTGTATTGGTTTGCCAAATGCCAAAAGCACTCACAACTGTTTATATAAACTATATTTCATTTACATAGTTTACCTGATCACATGGTTTCTGATTGTAGTCATCAATTCATTGCCAAATTCTGAAAGGAGGTCTCTGAAGATTTGGGCATGCAGATATGTTCTGCACACCATCATTCTATTCTAACTCCATCTCCCATTTCAATTACTAGCAAGCGTCCAGTATTTTATCAACTGGGAAGGCAATGGTCTCGTGGAATCATCTTGGGAGAATACATCCCAAGTGGATGTTCCATATTTAGTTTGATGATTTCATCAACGTAATCCTCAATAACCTCACCTTATGATAGGGTAAAGGGGGCCCCTGGAGGTGAGACACAGTTATGAAAATTCAGAATCTGATCTTGAATCTGATAATGTTGCTCCAGCTGAGCCTGTGCTTCAGGATTATCAGTCTCAGGAATCAGGATTCACCCGCAGCAGTCATATGATGAGGCACAACCCCCAAACCCCAGGTCCAGTTGCTCACAAAGGCAAGCAGAGCAACACTCTTCAATGAGGCTCCTTTCTACGCAAAGGAAGAGGCATGAGTAATTGCAAAAATTGCAGAATACTTATTTCCTGCACAGAACTAGAAATCTTTTTAAAAAGCATTAAATACGTGTTTATAAGATCACATAAGCACTGGTAAGTGTCACGGAAAGCTCCCGTGAGGCATTTATGCAAGCAGATGCCTTTGTGGAAGGCAGGTGTCTGATTTCTCCTGCAGTCCAAGCCAAAATGGCTCTAAGGGTAGCTCCCAGTGACCAGAGGGTAGGGGAATGCCCACGATAGCGTAAAGTGGGCAAGGAGATCTCAACCCTTGGCCATGTCAGCAACAAAATGTTCAGTGAAACATCCCAGATCATATCCCTCCCCCCCCCCCAAATTACAGGTAGAAGACATTACTTAAGAATCAAAACAATTAAGAATGTCTTCAATTTGTCTGAATGGAGGGTAAGATGAAAGTGACATCCTGAGACACAGCAAAAAGAAGTACTAACTGGGGCATATTTGTATCATAATCATGAGTACAAAGAAGTCCTTTCCCTCCACTGATGAGCAACTCAAAAGGCAGGACAGAAGTATTTGAAAATAAATAAATAAATAAATAAATACACAAACAAACAAAGTGGAGTTTAACTTGCCAAGTCAAGTGCACCTGGAATCAAAGACTGAGCTAAAGAGCCTTGCTCTAAAACACTTTCTGATCTTTGTCAACTTCACATTGTGTGAAGTTCAAATCTCAGACTTTCTCAGCCAGGAGGGCCATTGCTGAGAATTCTAAGAGCTTAAATCCACACATCTGAAAGTTGGCATGTTAGGATACATGCTCTGAAACTAGAGGACTCCCGAAACTGAGATCTTCAATTAAGAACATGAGAGTTACTAATTAAATGTTGATGCCCTTTTCTGAAATAACAACTTATCCTTTGTAGGTTAGCAGTCCTGGGTATACAATTTGCCTCAGGATGAAGTTTGACCTGTGCTGAATTGTCTAGAGTTCAAACAGCTGCTACTATAATAACATGGCAGTTTACTATGCATATATTTTCCCCCTTGGGAAATAGATGTTTCTTTGCTTAAGCTGCCCAATATCAAAATGGGGCCAGGTTTCACTAAAGCTTTTGATGACTTTGTTTGTCTTGGTACTGGGTTTAGTGGGCGAAGATATTACTGTTCCTGTAAAAATTAAGTGTCTTAAACAATTGAAAGAGGGATAAAGTGGTTGTTACTAAAGCAATAAAAACAATAGCATTTTCAGTTTCAATTCTGTTAAGCATCTTGTTCGGTAACATTTTGTTATAAATTAAATATAAATTTTTAAAGCGAAGCCTATTCTTGTGTATTTAATTAGTTATAAACCAAAAGTGTGTTTGCACACAACAGATTTGTTAATCAAATGTAAGTTTATAAAAGGAACTAAAAGGAATGCTAATATTGCATCTTTTATATTTTACTTAGTCTTCAGATTTCATTGAATCTTGTGCTCCTTCTTTTATTTTCAAAAAGCAGGCTCGATTATTGAAAAAAACCACTATAAATATTCTAGAGTTTAATATAAATTAATTTTCCTCATCTCCCTGGAAATATTGTAGAAAAAAACCTGACAAAACCTAGTTATTGCTAGTCCAGGCTGTTCTCTCTAGAAATTGCAGCACTTGTTTTTAGAAGAAACTTTGTCAGGGAGATTCATATGCTTCCATAAAAAATGATATAGTGCAACAAAATAAATAAAAGTCTTGTTATCTACCCCTGAGAAGGAGAAGAAACACGATGACGGCATTATGGCCTGGGCATACTGGCTACTGTAGTTCTACCCATTCAGGGTACCAAGTGTGAGCTTCCAAATGAGGTTATTGTCATGCAGGCACCTGTCTCATTTCATAGGGACTCCATTGTTCTTGCTTTCTTTTTTATTCCACTGAAAAACCTCACATCTGAAGTCTCCTAAGGAAGCATCTTTCTGTTTTCATACTGGATTTTTTTTTAAATAAAATCCCACAATGAAAGATTGGACAACATATGTCCAAAACAACATGGACATCTTGATAAGAATCATTGTTAGCATAGGCATCCTTAAATGTTTGGTATATACTTAGGTCAACATCTCATGACCGGCAATATACCCTTGTGGTGATAGCTCCTGGTTACCTCTTTACTAACACAACTCAAGATTTAATTCTTTTTTCTCTCTTTTCCAAGAAATTTTGCAACACCTGGGGCTGAGGTCTCCAAATCAGTAAGTACATTGTTTTGCATGCTGATATATGAACATGCTCCACCCTACCTAAGTTTTTTTTAAAAAACAAGTTTAACCCACATCTTAATTGCACACTAATTCCTGTCCTTCACTTGACCAACATAGAAAACACCAGATAAACACCAGTTTCTTTTTGGGCTCAGCATATTTTTTATCTGTACTTTGTCCCTGGAAACAATAACTGGGCATCTTATATATTCTTAGATATATATATATAGTCCAAAACATTCATACATATTCATTTTTACAATTATTTTATAACATGTCCCTTATATACATTTCACAGATAAAAACCTAAAATTGAAATATAGTAAGACTGATGGAACAACAACAAATTCCCATGACAGAGACCCCTGTCTTTCAAATCCAATACCAGAATCCAAGTGGGCTAACCAATGAGTCTCTCTCTGACTGATTTCTACACCACTTCAAAAAGTTCCAATTATAGCCAGTCCCTTTCTGTCTAAACCGCTTGCAGAGAATCTATGATGTTCCAGAAGTTGCTGATCACCAGCTGCCAGTATTCCTCACACTTTGCTATGTCAGCTGAGGTTTCCCTGAAAAATGGTTCAGCAACGTATGGAGAACCATCATGGCGTCTTCTTTGAGATCTGAACCGTAAAATCTTAGAAGAGAATCCAATTTAATGCTCCCTTAACTCCCTGGGCCCATAGCTGAGCTGGCAATAGGTTCCCCTATATCAGAGTGAGACAACCTGGTGTCCTCCAGATATTTGAGGCTAAAATTTTTTTCTCTTGCCACTGGCCAGGCTGCCTGTGCAGAAAGAGAGAGGATTCAAAACTTTGTAAAGCACGCAGATTGCAATCTCAAGCTTAAGAGGAAAATATAGAATTAGCTCCCAGCCTCTATTCTTCTTTTGTACCTGTTTCCATTGTTGTAGTTGTATTCCTCAGCCTCTTCTTCTGCTTCTTTCTGCCTGGCTGGTTTTGGATGCAACTGGTAAGCGGAAGTTTCTTCTCATTTATTTCTGGAGAACTATTTTTTATTCAGCATGCTTATGTTGGTTTGTTTTCACCCCAGGCCAAGCTCACTGGTTGTTAGCCAAAACCCTCTTATAATTCATTGGATGCTGAAGGTGCTGAGGGTGTGGCTTTGCAAAGCCACAAGAATGGGAAGGGAATATTCAGTGCAAAGGATATGACTGGAAGGGTGGAGATAATCCATATGGATCATGTGAAGGCTGAGCTGGTCTTTTGGAAGTATGTGGGCAGAGACAAGGAAAACAGGGGACCTGGGTGGGGGGACAGGGACGGGAGGTTGGGACAAGCATCGGTTTTCTCGATGCTTTTCTAATGCTGCTTTTCTAATTTTCTAATGCTTTTCGATGGTTCCTAATAAAATAATGTATTATACTTATATACCATCCAGAGTTGTTAAGAGTCAGACAGAATATATTCATCTAAGGTCTGAAACAAATTATTTTCTGTGTCAAAACTACACACACACACACACACACACACACAAGTCTAAAAAAAAATCTAAAAAATCTAAAAGGGGAAGTAGGAGCCTTAGGTGTGTGTGTAGAAGTAAAAGACCAAATCTATCACTGTACAGCACAATCTAGCACGATGAACTGGATGCTCATTAAGACTAGTTTATGGCACAGGTGGTCATCATTATCTGATAGATTGTAAGTACTGTTGCACAGAACCTGACAACATTATATGTTGCAACAGGATCAGTATTTGCAAATAGTTGGAAGGTATAAAATTGTTCTGTGCGTCCTGGGTACAGGTAGTCCGCGACTTACAACATTTTGTTTAGTGACCATTTGAAGTTACAACGGCACTGAAAAAGCAACTTATGACCATTTTTCGCACTTACAACCATTGCAGCATCCCCATGGTCACGTGATCAAAATTCAGACGCTTGACAACTGACTCCTATTTAGGACGGTTGCACTGTCCTGGGGTCACTTGGTCACTCTTTCAACTTTCTGACAGGCAAAGTCAATGGGGGCTTTGTTCACTTAACAACCATGTTACTAATTTAACACCTAGAATGATTCACTTAACAACTGTGGCAAGAAAGGTCATAAGATAGGGCAAAACTCACTTAACAAATGTTTCCTTTAACAGCAGAAATTTTGGGCTCAGCTGTGTTCGTAAGTCAAGGACTACCTGTATTTATGCAATAATGGTGTGGAGAGGCTAGGATGAATGTCTCTGTAATGCAGGCACTGGAGAAGCACAAGGCCAACCTCTCAGAACTGATGAAGCTTCTTGGATAAGAAGCAAAACATCTTCTTCAGTGAGGAAAAAACAGCCCAGTTGCCTTTTGGAAAAGCACCATTGAGACAATTATGACCTGGATGATGGAGAATCTCCACAGACACAAGATCTGCTATATCTGTTTGCCCAGCATCACAGGGACATTACCTCTCCCAGCAGGGAATTTTCCTTTACCAGCCTTCAAGGACAGCTGAGGGAAAGGCATGACATTGTGCTAGAATAAAGGTCCTCCAGTAGTCAGGTACTTTGAGCTTAGCTAAGTATATCACAGGGGAGGCAGAGTGCCTATTGGAATCATTGGCAGTAAAGGCTAGATCCCATTGGCACTCTGGTCTGTTAAATGCTGCTTAATGGGAATTTTGGCTGATCATGTCCCATGCTGAGTAGAAGACCTGTAGAGAAGCACAAGGATGATATTTTAGTGGTCGCTGCCTTTTTCCATGTGGTTTGAAATTTGTCCCTCATAGTTAATGGGACAGGGCCAAGGGAGAAAAAGAATAGTCTGATCCAATAGTTGAGCATGGACACCCATACTCTTCTTGCCCATACTTTCATGAGTTCTAGCTCTAGTCTCAGAGCTAGTCTAGTTTCATTTGAGACATATTTTGGAATTTGAAGGGCTGATCTTAGAACTTTGGATTAATCAAGTTCCAATGATGCAAAATTGGAGAAGGGGCCCAGCTGGGCTTTATAAAGAAGTTGTGCTATTTGTTTGGCCGAATATGAGAAGAATTCAAAAGGAAGAAAGTTCTTTCCATTCCTAGCACTTGTGGTTTTACAATATTGCAATGTTTTCATATATAAAACAATGAGGAGTGATGGTTCATCATTCTTATGAGGAATGAGATGTTTTGCACTCTAGGCTGGTTAAGGCTAGGCTCGTTCCTAATAGCGCAATAATGCCATGGGAATCACCCACTCTGACACTTAGTCTGATGCTCAAAATTCCACTCTTCTCTTTCCTCAGCCGAGGTACCTAATTGAATGTGGAGTCCTTGTTTTGTTTTTTTTAGAAACTGGGGTGAGCCATAATCTTGGCAAACCATGATCCTATCATAATCCTCCAAATGACACAGGAACCCTGTCTGCCCAGCTATCATCCTTTTGCCTGTCTGAAAATAATTACATTAAACAAATATGTCATCTTTCAGAACATAATGAGAGTGTTTTAGAGTTAATATCTTTGAGCAGAACTTTTAATTGAGCATCCTGTGCTTCAGGGGACAAGTAACACTGGAAACCCTTTAATATATTTACTGTGGGGCAGCTACATGAATAGGCAGAAATTTCTGCCCTATGAGTCATTCAGCAACAAGGTCTTTGATTGAATATGACATTACCATCCAAGACTACCTGTAAATTGCAACATCATGAGTTTCTGCCATAAAACAGACAATTAGACAACTCAACTGGCATTGTTCTGCTGTAGGTTATGTGCAGAATTACAATGTTTTGTTTTCATTTTTATGAAGGTCAGTGTACCCAAAAATCTGATCAGTGGAAAGATGGCTAATATAGACTGCAAGATTTAGTTTTTAATAAAACAAAGATGAAATCTTTTAAGACTTTTCTCAGAATGATCAAAACCACCATTAGTTTTAATATCTTCCAATAAGCAGCACAGTTCATACAATCTTTTCTTTAGAAGAATGGCAGACCAACCTATGGGAATATGCATCATTATAAACAATATTCAATCAGATACAGAATTTAAGTGAACATAAAATCTGTTCACAGATTATTAGGCACTTGGACTTAATAAAGTTTTAAAAGATTAGATATTGTCTAATTTGTTATATTAAAGATTCTTAGTTAAATAGAAGGTCTACTTCTATCTAATATATAAGGTTAAATATTTAAGAAAATAAAAGTCAACCATAACAACCAGCTGATTACTGAGTTTTAATCTATATTAGACAACCCTGTGACCAGTTAGTCACCATTTGACAGAAAGGTAGTGCTGTCTGATGTGATCAGAATAAATATTAAATTTTAGGCTGACCATATTTTTTTACCCCATTGCTGGATCATCATATGATCATCTAATAGTAGTATATATCATAAATAGAAAAATAATAATAATGGCAATTTACTTACCTAAACAGATCAACAGAATGACCATGGGCAGGCAAAAAGCAATGGGAGCAGGAGTGACTTCCAATTTCCTGCTGGCTTCCCCATTGACTCTGCCAATGGAAAGCTGGCGGGGACTGTCAGAAATCATAATCATGTAATTGTGAGGATGCCGCAACAGCTATAACTTTGCGAATAAAACTGGTCCAAACATCATGGAAATTTCAATCCCACAGAAATAATGGCCCTGGATTTTTTATGCATTTTTAAAGTTGATTTTACCTTGATTCAAAAAGTCTTGCACTATAATGCACCGAGGCTAACTTGAGGATACTAAAGGACAGGTAAACACAATTAGAGTTATAATACTAGATAAATAGATTGAAGAATTGAAGGTAGTAGATAATTTATCTCCTGAATTCATAAATATATACAGATGAACAACAAGTTTGAGAATAAAGAGATGATTAAATCTAGGGAGGAAAGAAATGGCACAGAAGATCACAAAGTTGTTTCTATGACGGTTTCTTTCTCGTGGATTCATCTTTCTGAAGACTCAAATCTCTTTTCTATAATTTCTTCTATAACTTCGCAATACTCTGAATCAGCCTGGCATCCCATCACAGGTTAGGCTCGACTTAAAAATACCTAACTAACATGGCCCTCTTCATTATGTGCCTGACACAATTGCAGGCAATACTGGCAAAAGGAGATTCTGTATTCCTAATAGTCAGATTAAGGAGAGAAATGGGTTTGGTGTGGGATGTCTAATAGCTATATTTTTCACTGTGTAGGGCTGGTTTCAGATTTGAAGGAATTAACTTGCCTTTGGGTTATAAGAATTTGACACATTTTTACATAATTCTTCCACTATTTGCCATTGTTCAACACTGGGAGAATTAATGTCTGCAAACTTCTACTATTTAGTCAACAATAGCTGCCAAAGGTAAATTGAAAATAAGCACTCTGTGGAAAAACCATATGTGAGATACTGCAGGTGTGTCCTCCACTGAGGAAATTCAGATGAATTTAAATCATTATGAACTCACTTATGTCAGATTAAGCTACAAATTTGTAGCTTGGCCTGAAGGGATTAGAATATTGCCAGCTGTATAGGGCTCTCTGACAAAACATCTGCCAAGGAATAACAAATTCTATAATAGCGTTTTTCCAGACAGCAAACTGATACTAGGTTGTTCTTTGGTATGCTCTAGGAGGGACCATTCAAATTTAGAAAATGGTTTAAAAAATTGCTTCTCACTTGAACCTCAGTGGACTTGGTCCATTTTTTTCTCCATCATTCCATGGTATGGATAGGACACAATGGGGTGTGGGGATGGGGGAGGAAGCAGAACATCCCAGATCCCAGATATGTGAAATTCCATAAAATTTCATTTTACTATTTTTCACATCTTGCTTTTTTGCTGAAAAATAAGATATCAGATATGATGCGTGTGGCATGGAATGAGTCCAGGAATTTAATATCATAACCATAAACAACATCCTGTCTTGAGTCACATTCCTTCAGGAGTACCCACTTCCCTGTAGCCATGAACTTTTCTGCTACATATCTGGTCCCAAACGGAAGGATACTACAGGGTAATATCTTCCTTTCCGGATCCCTGGTCCCTAATTAATGCACCATATTAATTTATATCATTCTGTTTATATTTTGCCTCTCCTCCAACTGAATAATGGTCTCTTTTTTTTTCCTCCTCTTCCTCCTCTTATCCTCACAATAGCCCAACCAGGTAAGCCTTAGGTGAGATATATTAGCTGATCTAATGGCTGCAAAACAGAAGCAGAATGCCCTGAAGGAAAAGAAATGCTGATGAATTTGAAATTTTAAAAGGAAAACCCGTCTTTCCCCAATTTGGTAAAATGTCAATTGGAAAGTCAAGATACATCGGATTACCTATGGGAAAATTTCTATATCATGAAATCTTCTAGTGTATGTACCATCATTCTGGCAAACAAAACAAGAATTATGCCAGACCATATCCAGGGAGGAAGGAACACACCAAGGAAACAACTTTGGAATGGAAGAACAGGCCTCACGGATAAGTAAATGGTAAATACATAAAGGCTTTATTCGCTTTACACACAGCAGCAATTCAGGAACTAACTGGTGCATTTATACAGGTAGTCTTTGTTTAGCCACATCAATTGGGATCAGCAATTTGGTCGTTAAGTGAAATTGTGGTGGTGGTCTTTATGATTTTATTTCAGCTTTGCTTTGCTTTGCTTTATAAGTACTCCTTGTTCAGCGATGTTTCATTTAGCTCATTTTGCAGTTACAACAGTGATAAAAATCATTTTTATAGCCAATCTTTACAGTTATGACCTTCACAAAGTCTGAAAAACCAAGGAAAGCAAGCAAAAGAAAGCTGCAGTAAGATCATATAATGTAACATTTTTAATTCTTTAACCAGATATGTTTCCATTGATCCATTTGCATACAGGTTTTTAGCTCATTTTATTATACATTCTTTCATTTGTTCTTCCATTTCAAATTTCAACAGTTGCTTATACACAATAGCAGTAATATGGCCATCGTTTGTACGTTATCCTGTTTCAAGTTCAAATTCAACCATAAGTTGTTATTGTAAAAAAAAAACTATTTTAAACCTTTCTGAATTTAAACCTTTCTGACCAAACCACTAAAATGTATTTCACTCAAAACCACAATATTGATCTCATCAACTAGGTAGGGAAGGCTCATCTTTAAGACAGATGTTTGATCATGAATACTGGAATATCCCAACCAAAGGGCTGCGTGCGGATACTGGCTGGCATGAGGACTGCCTCAGGGCTGCAGTGAGCTAGGGCAGGGGTGTCCAACCTTGGCAACTTTAAGACTTGTGGACTCATCACTTTAATGCAGGAGATCTTCCGTCCAATTATCACATAGGCAAGAAAATATTATTCCCAATACCTAAATCTGATAAATGAGAGACCTCCTGAGAATTTCAGAACACCTGAAAGACTGGAATGCCAACCCTTTTCTGTCTTGCTTCCCAAAAATTACATGGACATACTGAGGACATCATCAGGATTTAGTGAAGACTTTGCCTTTAAAGTTGAGCAATATCCCATGCAAAAAAGACAAATAGATAATAACAATACAGCCAGATACCAAACCACATCCTGCAGAAATATTTTGTTGGTCCCTCACAAAATATAAGACCCTTAAAATAAATGACAAGTCTTTATTAATTAGACAAATATGGAAGTGAAATCATCTTTAGGAGCCAAATATAGAAAGAGCAGCATTTTTTTTTAATCAAGGGAGCTCCTGAGAAAATCATCATCACATCTCAAAATGGAATGCTAATATAGCTTTATGTCAGTATAAATTAACAAATAATATTGCTTCTCTTATGGATAGTGAAGCAGTTACAATAGAGGGGCAAATTTTGTATTTGGCCTGAACAGCTGCATCTAAACCAGGCTGATCTAGAAGTATGCTGTTATTAATTACTTTCCTGGGTCAACCAGTAAACTCTTGAAATAGAGAAGGTGATTCTGTATTATTCTCCAGGTGTCTTGCATTTCCATTCCCATAATCTCCAACCTGCAGGACTATGCTGGGTCAACATCTGATAGCTAAAATCCAATATTTCTGGAGAACATCACAGGTTGGTGAAGGCGGCAAAGATCGCTTTAGTTACAAGGAAGTGGGAAAAGGGGCGGGGGGGTTTCCTCTCTCTCTCTCTCTCTCTCTCTCTCTCTCTCTCGTGAGCTATCTCAACTTTCCAGAGACGACACACGCACACACTCCGGCATGAAAGATGTGCGGCCATTCTGCAGTCCAAGCCGGAAGCATTTTTCTACAGTCCAGAAAAGGCGCGAGGGTGATGGAGAAAGTCCTGTTCTCAAATAGAGTCCTAACTTCCCCACGTCCCGGAGAGACTGGAAAACGAGAGACACAGTGGCGGATTCCCCAAAAGACACACCGGAGCGAAAGATCGCTTTTGGCATAAGCCGCTACCATTAAGGGCTCTCCGTTCGCCCCACGCCCCACAACAGCACTAATCCAACCACGCTCACCCTTCCTGGCAAGCAGGTGGCCGCCGAAATTTTGGAGTTATGCGCCTGAGGCGCTTAGAAATTAGCTGGATCTTGCGATAATTAAAGGAAAAGACGGAAAGGCTAAACTCTCCAAACCCAAGCGATAGATCTTCAGAAGAGAGCCCGGAGACCTGGGCCAAAAACACAAGGGTTGTTGACGGAGCAAGCAGGGAAGCGGAGAACCAAATACGTATCCACTTTGCGATGGTGTCGGTAGAGCACACGGGCCGCCAATTGCTCTGCGGAAGCTCTCAACAGACAGCTCGAAGACGCTTCCGTTGGGGGAACAGGGTGCGACCTCGGAGAGCAGACCGAATCCTGCTTCTCAGAGGATGAGGCAGAAGAACCAAAGGAAATCTAAAGCTTTTGCTTTCTTCTGCAGCTTAATCCGCTGCGTAGCCAGAGATGCACGACACCCCCCCATTGGTGAGCACCTCTTGCAAGGGATGTGTAAGTCCTTGACTTTTCCTTTGTTCACTCACTGTATACCATGAAGGCACAGCAGCAGCAGCAAAAAGTGCGAAGGCATTATTAAGATGCTGAGATTTAGTTATTTATTTCACAGGTCCTGACAATGAGAGTGACTTTTTGGTGATGGGTGCCAGGACATCATCTTTACAGAGAAGCAACAATGCAATTTAGAAATCTGCAGGAAAAATGAAATGTGTGGCTGCCTTACAGTACTTGCCAGCATCATACTGGTCTCTACACAGCATTTTAGCCGTGCCATGTGGCTAACTGTAACAAATGCAAGGTCACAACCTTTTACTTGTAAACACCAGATTTTTCTGCACTTTTATCTCTTTCAAACTTTCAGCAACCAAAGTAAGCCATTTCTATGTGTGATATATGAAGGTGACTGTAGTCGTTTTAAGATGGTTCATCTGTGAGGAAAAGAGAAGTTATCCCTGCAATCATGGCTATAAGTCAGTAAAAGATCTGTGTTTTGCATGCATCTCTCCACCTCTTCCTCATTATTTCATCAATGTTTCTACTTTACATAGTCTATAGAGATTCTCAGTCATCCAGATCATGGTTATCTCAAAGGTGCTTTTTTTCAGGAGGCAACTGGACTTTCTTGTTTTTTCTTTTGAAGATC
>JANHFL010005677.1:23307-41254 GCA_032468155.1 Oxyrhabdium leporinum | reverse complement strand
CCTCCTCCTCCTACTCCTCCTCCTCCTCCTCCTCCTCCTCCTCCTCCTCCTCCTCCCCGAGTTCCCCCAAGCTCTGGTGTTTTCAGGCCCCATTTATGGTTTGAGCCGCACTCCATGACATAGGAAAAACCATCATTCATAGCAGCCGTGCTTCATCATCTCAAATTAAGGCTTGACAACAGCTCTCGCTCTCAAAGAAGACAGGAAACGTAGCGTAAGGTTTCCTGAAACCTAACCAGGAGCGACGCTAGCCATGTGTAACATCTTCTGGGAATGCTCCTGCTACGCCTTGGCTCAATTTGGTTGAATGTGTATTAAAACTACAGTCAATTTGTTCTTCAGCCCTACTCTTCCCATTCACCACCCCAAGCGTATTGCCTCAATGCTCAACTGTTTCAGATTCTTTGTTTGCGCATGAGTTCATTGATCATAATTAAATGCAGCAAAACATCAATAGCTCACCAGCTGAGGCAGGGCAAGCATACACAGCTGACTGTTTCCATGCGCAGCACAATAAAAATTCTTCTTCAACTTCCATCGAGAGCGAGATGGGCAGGGCGATAACTTAATAGAGAGATACCGAGCTGCTTTCAAGGTTTCATTTTCCACGGCTAGTAAAATCCACGCTTCTGTTTGCTGAAGGAGAAGGAACCTACGCAGTCCATGGGTAGCATTTGACATTCACAACAATATCATTTCTCCATTCATCTGACTGCCACTCGTTGTTGGGTTGAGTAACTGGATTCTCCTTTTTTGCACGAGAAGTTTGCACATGGACCCACAAAGAAAGGGAAAACAGAACTAGCATCCGGGGTGTAATCTACTTTACTTTTAATACGAACTTGAGTTTGATAAGCCGGTCATGAACTTCTCCAGAGAGACGTGATTTTTTTTTTAGCAACAGCACTGGGACTTACAGCGAGTCCTCAACTTACAACGGTTTAGTGGTTGTTCAAACAGCATACAAAGAGCGTAAACATTTGCTATTCCAAATGAAACCTCCAAAGTCGGAATTTCGCAGATTGGGGAAAAGAAAGAACACAAAGAGGTTTTCTTTCCCCTCCTCTTATAAGATTACAATTATACGTGCAAGAGAAGGTGTTAATTTTGACCTTTTTTCCCCCCTTTGTAAAGCACCTTTATTTATTTATTGTTTATCGAGTGATTGATTTTATTTGTCGCCTATCTCATAGAGAAAGGCTCTGGGCTTTCCATGGTGAGACCGTATCTGTGCTAATTCACAGAGAGGCACAATCAGTGTATAAGTAGTTCTTGACTCACAACACTTTGCTTGGTGACCATTCGAAGTCACAACAGCACTGAAATGAACGTTTGTCATACTTAAGACCATTTGCAGTGTCCCGGGGTCGTGTGATCCCCTTTTAGTGGAAATTCTGACAGGTAAAGTCAATGGGGAAGCCCGATTCACTTAACAACCGTGTGACTAACTTAACAGCTAGAGTGAGCCACTTCACAACTGTGGCAAGAAAGGTCGTAAAATGGGGCCAAATTTGCATAACAAATGTCTCACTTAGCCGCAGAAATTTTGGGCTCAGTTGTGGTTGTAAGTTAAGGACTACCCGCCTATACAGCTCCATAGTGCTTTATAGCCCTCTCTGAGTGGTTTACAGGGTCAGCCTATTGCCCCCAACAATCGGGGTCCTCATTTTACCGACCTCAGGAGGATGGGAGGCTAAGTTAACTGTGAGCGGTCAGGATCAAACTCCTAGCAGTGGACAGAGTTAGCCTGCAATACTTCACTCTAACCACTGCGCTACCAGGACTCTTAAGAGTTTAGAAACTCTTCTAAATTTCCCAGCAGCTCCTAAAACACTGGATGGACATCCTGTTTCCCTCACAACAATAACCCTGTAAGGTGAGTTGGGCTGAGAGAGAGGGATTGACCCAAAGTCACCCAGCTGGCTTTCAGGGCTACGTTGGGACTAGAACTCACAGTCTCCTGGTGATTGGCCCAAAGTTATCCAACTGATGTTCATGGCTAAGGTGGGACTAGAACTCACAGTCTCCTCGTGATTGGCCTAAAGTCAGCCAGTGGCTTTCATGCCTAAATCAGGATTAGAACTCACAGTCTCCTGGTTTCTAGCCCGATACCAAACTGGCTCTTCTTAAAAGAAGTTAACAACAGCAATGGTAACAGTAACAGCAACAACAACGATCCTCCACTGTCTACCCTAATTTAACCTAGCTGAATTCACACATTGTCCTCATTTTTAAGCCACTCTTCATGTCTCGAACCCATGTCGAACCCAACAAACCACAGAAGGCTTAACTTAATCCTTGAAGAGCTCTTGAGAAGCCCGTAAAGCGCTCTTTACCAGCCCTATTAGCAATGCCAAGGAGAAAACCCCTGTCACGTCCTCGTGAAAATTTCCACCCTTGATTTACAGCCCGTACGATGGGTCAAAGAGGAGGCCTACAATTTATTAATAATGATTTAATCAAGGCTGGACAGGACAGCCTTGGAGGAACACGGAAGGGGAGTTGGATTACATATGAATTTAGAACTAGGGTTCTCCCGTGAACAGCTTGTATTGCAAAACTCAATCTGATGCTTTTATGAGACGGGATTACAATTTAAAGAGTGACAGTGGAACCGCTTAATTAATTCCAGTTAATTTTATTAAGAGACTTAGCGCATGAGTCAGCCTCCCAGGAGGGCAAGGATCCTTTTTGCTGCTCATTCACCAAAGCCAGACCAGACCTTCAGGATAATTAATAGCAATGTTATCAGCCTGGCAGATATTGATTTGCATATCTCCCTTGGACCTTGTTAGAAATTTTCATACACTCTCTTGCCTTTCGGAACAAATGCAAACTAAAGTCTGGAGGAGAAAAGCGGGTTACCACGGTGACTGAAAATTTTTGGCTGACCCTTAGCAAAGGTTCTTCTTTTTCTCCATCCCAGCGTACCGGTAGCCGGCATTATACAAATTAGGGAGTCTCCTAGCAGCCAAAAATCTTGCAAGTTATCCCAGTGCTGAAGCTTTCAAGCCCAGGTAGAAAAGTTGTCCGGCAATATTCATCTAACTGGTTCTTGTTCAACATGTTAGAAGAGAATTTGCTTTAGAAATATATTCACGAGGTGTTTTTTGTTTTTTTTTTTTGCTGCAGTTCTCACTTACTTTGAGGAAGGGAGGGAAGAAGAAAGGAGAGAGTGAATGGAAAAGGAGAGGAGACAGGAGGGGAGAAGAGAGACTGGAAAAGAAGGGAAGGGAGGGAAGGAGAGGGTGAATGGAAAAGAAGAGATGAGGGGGAGGAGAGGAGAGGAGAGAAGGAATGGAAAAGAAGAGAAGGGAGGGGGAGGGGAGGGGAGTGAATGGAAAAGAAGAGAAGAGGGAGAGGGAAGGGAAGGAGAGGAGAGGAGAAAATGAATGGAAAAGAAGAGAGGAGAGAAGAGCATGAATGAAAAAGGAGAGGAGGGGAGACAAGGAAAGGGAGAGAAGAGAATGAATGGAAAAGGAGAGGAGGGGACGGACAGGAGGGGAGAGGAGAGGAGAAAGGAAGGGAGGGGAGAGGAGAGAATGAATGGAAAAGAAGAGAAGATAGGGTAGGGGAGGGGAGGAGAGGAGAGGAGTGAATGGAAAAGGAGAAGAGAGGGAGGGGAGGGGAGAGAATGAATGAAAAAAAAAAGAGAGGGGACAGGACGGGGACGGGGGAGGAGAGGAGAGGAGCTGTTAGCAAAGGGCAGCTTCAGACTGATCCTTCTTGCCCTCTTTTTCTCCCACTCAAGTTCTACTCCTGGTGTGAAATTCTGCTGACCCACCTCTAATCAAAACCTTACCTATACATGTTACAAAGCAACAAGGATTGTGGGGGAGGGGGGGGAGGAACCCCTGAAAGAGAGGGGTCCCAAAAAAAAGGAAAGAAAGAAAAGCCGGGACGTAGCCAGAAGCTATTCTGTCAAACATGTCTTTGCCTGAAGCGTTCTGGCGTTTCTCCTCCTGTTTTTAAAGTGATGTCGGAAAGCATCTGAACGGAAGATGCCATCACCATCTGCACTGCTCCTGTTAGAAGGGCTGAGTGGAAACTACACTAATGAATTCTTACATGGACCTCCCTTGACTCCCCCCGCCCCCCTCTAGACTGAATCAAAGAAATGTGCCTTCGTGAGGACAAACAGACTTAATTACCCCGGGGGGCATCAACTACAGAAGGAATGCCTTCTCAGCATCTGTTTGTTTGTGTTTGGGGGTTGCTGTTGTTGTTTTTTTTGTGTGTGCATTCGGCGCAATTTTTGGCCCACCTTTAACCAACAAAATAAAATAAAATAAAGGAAAACAAACACTGCTCTCATAAATAAACCACGTTTGTAAGAAGCCCGCGCTTCTAGACTTGGTGAAAACTCAGATGAGGGTGGTGTTATGACACAAAGAATAACTAGCCTAGTTCGGAAAGTCTGTGTTTTATTTATTCGGGATCCCTCCGCAGCGGGAATCGGGGAGGAGTCCTGATGGGTTGCAATAACCTGCAGAAAAATCAGAAATAAGGCAAGGGCATAATATTGTCGAACTGGAAAACTGAGTGGCCGGCAGAGGAGGGCACGGGCTTAATGATGAATACATATTGTGTGGTATTATAGCTTAAGCACTTGGGGGAAGATGTTCCTGCGCTTGAATTTCTGGTGGGAGGGCCACCAGCTGGGAGACACCCTAGAAAGACACTGCTTTTGGTAATCAACCTGTTGATGCCGGTTGGAGGTCACACCGCACCTAGTTCAGGGATGGGGAATCAGGGGGATGTGGTGTAGAGTTCAGAAAAGCCCTAAGAAAAAGAATACTTCAGACGTAATAAACAGGATTATTCTATACCGTATGCTTTTTTTGGACACCTTTTGTGTGGTGTCCTTGGTAGGTGCCCTCTCGGATTACATCCCATCACCATTGAATTAGGGTGAGTATTAGGGTTAATGGGTGAGTGGTGCAGTGGCCTAGAGGGGACGCTCTCGCCTCACAATCAGGAGGCTGTGAGTTCAATCCTAGGTAGAGGCAGATATTTCTCTCTCTGTGTGTGCACATTGAGAATATATCTGCTGGAAAAAAAACTCCGTGTTGGCGACAGGGAGGGCATCCGGCCAGTAAACACTCAGCTCCATTCAGTTGCCCAGACTCCACTCCACAAGGGATTATGGGGTTGTTAACAGAGGATGATTAGGGTTAATAGGCTTAGTTTTAGTACTATGAGGTACTTGGTCTTCAGAGACCACTAAGGACCCCATAGTTCAACCTTGAACCACAAATATTCTGCAGGTACCCTATCTTTTTCACTTTGCTTGTGTGGGGAACCCTCAAACTTCTACTCTGGTATAGAGTTTCCTGCCTGAGCAGGGGGTTGGACTAGAAGACCTCTAGGGTCCCTTCCAACTCTGTTACTCTGCTTAGCGTGCCGTGTGAACCCAGGCAGGTGTACCTCTGCTCAATAAACCCCCTTTCAACAAACCACAATTTAACAAAGACTCTTTTATCCCCTGAAGATCGCAGCCAAAAGAAGCAGAATTAAACAGAAACACAAACACAACAGCGTAGACTGCGGGCTGTATATGGAAATCAAGCACTTAAGCTCTTCCTACTTTGAAGAGCATTTGGATTCAATTTTTAATGAGACTTCCAAACAATTACTGCTGCAAATAAGAGTAAATAAAGCAGAAAGAGACTGTGACAGCCTTATAGCTTGACTCTGCAAATTAAAGAAATGCAAACAAAGGCATAATCTTTAGGACCGAAGAGAGAAAGGAGAGATTTTTTCTTTTATTGGCCGTTTCCTGGGGTTACTTTGACACAGAGCATTGGCATAACTTGCTTAATTAATTCAATTGTTCAAATCTTTGCTGTTCAGCCAAAGGAGGGGCGCTTCTCCTTTCACTGCTGAATTGCGGTCTCTCTATTTTACCCAAAAGTTTGTTTTTCTTGGCGGTTTCCTGGAAAGAATCGGTCTGAATATTTGGGGCTCCCGTGCCTTAGCCCTTCTTTTACAGTAACTTGATTCACTATCATTTTCTCCGATACTCATTCTCCCCTCTGGCTGGCTCACAACTGAGTGAGAGACATAGCAACACGTCATACAAAGCTGGGTTCACACTTCCACTCTGTTTGATGTTCAATGGGTGGCATGTTGGGCAAACTCAACCTGCTGGTTCAATTGTGGTTCAATCAGTTGTGTGAACCCAAGGCATGATCAAGAACTGGGTTAGTTCTCATCGTAGTCCATTTTGGGGGGAAGCTAGGACCTCTGAGTGTGGCAGTGGTGTCAGAAAAAGGGAGAAGGGAGGAAAAGGGGAAACATTGGATGAATTAACGATCCCATGCGCTGTGTGAATGCAGAAATGAGTGGCTGGTGTAGTGGAAGCTTCTTTTATGCCAACCCAGCTTCCCACTTTGGCTCAACACCTTTCTCCTGTCCTTGGAGGGCAGTAATTCACAGTTGTCTCCACTTTCGGCTGATTGCTCAAAGACGCATTTTGAACCAGAGCCCAGAACGGCACTTAACAAGTGTTGCAATTTATAGATATGCAAAATAGCACATATTTATGTATCTGCTAACATGATCGGGAAGCAGAAAGCCAACCCAATGCTGCCCCTCCCTCCTTCTGTAGAATTGCCTTTGCTCTTCAAAATAACACTCTGTATGTTTGGGATGCTAATTGCAATCAAAACAGGAGGAAAGTGAGGGACGGGATTGGACTGGATTGGTTAGACCAGGGGTCTCCATACTTGGCAACTTTAAGACTTGAGGACTTCAACTCCCAGAATTCCTCAGCCAGTCTGGCCGAAGAATTCTGGGAGTTGAAGTCCACAAGTCTGAAATTTGCCAAGTTTGGAGATCCTCGGGCCAGACGTCTGTGCTTTGTTCTGCCTTCTCAATTCACACCTACAGGTAGTCCTCAATTTATGACCACAATGGAGCCTGTCCATTCTGGTTGTCAACGATTACAGGTGTAAAGTGGGTTGGTCACATGACCGGCCCAATTTGATGAACTTTGTTGTAGTGTCCATTAAAGAAACCAATGGTTTGCCACAATGCAGTTTTGCCCAAAAGTTAATACCAGTTTTGGGCAAAACCACCTTAAAATGTGGTCATGTAACCATGGGAGACTGCAAGCATCTGTAAATGGTGCATGGTTGCTGACCACTTGAAGTGTAATCATGTGACTGCAGGGGAGGGGCTAATAATCAGAACTTCAAGTCTGGATTATAAGTACCCCTCCCCCCAACTATGTCCATTAGAACTTTGAATGGCCCCTACACAACTGGTTGTAAGTCAAGAGCTACCTGTAGAATGTGAATTTTTCAAAAGCTCAGACTTGCATATCCTCACTAGGTTCACACAACACAGTAATTCCTAAATCTGGATTAAGGAAATACATTGGCTTTGTTCATATCGTATATTGCGCTCAGACCAATACACAACTAGTATATCATGGCTTATTGTGTTGGCTTGTTTCACATGACCCACTGCTAACCGGAAGCCTATATATTTCCACCATGGGCTGGACCACAAGCTAAACAACCCCGTTCTATCCCAAGTTGGTGCATTGTGCGTAGAGATCCATGCGTACAAACCACAAAGTAAACAACTTCCCTGGGGTGTAAAGCTCACCGTGCAGACATTAGGTACAATTAAAAATGGAATAATTAAATTGCGTTAAATAATTTAAAAAAAAAAAGATTTGTGCAAGCTAGGGTTTTCTCCTATTTTGCCCTGTAGACAAACAGTTCAGCAGAAGAAAACACCTCCAAAGCTCTTTGAAGCTTTGACCTGCCATCACTTAAAAATATTTATGTTTCCTTTTATCCGTGTGAGCTAGAAGCATCTTCCTCTTCTCCCTTTCGAGCTTCCCTTCCTTCATCTCAACAAATCCTGCCCTACGTCAACACTTGCACAGAATTAGGCACCATGTCTAGGTTTGTAGAAGTTGTAGTTGTAGAAAATTGTAGAAGTCTTGCCTTCAACTCAGCTGCTGCTTCAATCCAAGACAAGAAGAAAGAGAGGCAGATCTAGAGAGAGAGTGACATCATGTCAAGCTTTAAATGAACCACCAAGGATTCCAGTCCTCCTTTCTTCTCCTTTTCCCCAATGGTTTATAATTTGGAGAAAAGATGAACGGTCCCACGCTATGTCATTAATGAGAATGTAAAGCTACTGCTTTCAAACTTCCCCTGGGATCTTTGCAGTGTCAAATCAATTTGTCGACGGAGTCCACAAAGCAGAAAAATCACCAAAGCTTCAATCGGCTTCTTCCAACAGTTGACAGAAGTTTCATTTCTCGACTTCATTTTTTTCTCCCCTCCTCGTAGCTTTGATCTTCGATGACAGGGTGAACTCTCATTTCGTCCCCCAGATTGCATTGATTGGAAGCTGCCTTTTGAGATAAGCACACTAATTATTTTGTTGGAAATTTAATTACGTCTTTTTCACCGAGGGATGGAGGCACTAGTCCCTTCTGTGTACACTCCACATTCCTTCTCTTCTCTTTCTGAAAAGCTCCTAAACTTTTATAAGGTAAGCCATTTGCCATTTGGTAGTTTACTTGTCAGATTTATATTTTTCTTCAGCTAGAAGCTAAGTCTTCAATATGTGTTCCGATTTTTCAACACATTTTGCGATAGTCTTTCGAAAACAAGGAGATGGCTTTTGGTTGTTAAGTTATCGACATGGTTGTTAAGTGAATCGGGCTTCCCCGTGGACACTGCTTGTCGGAAATTCGCAAAGGGGGATCATATGGCCCCGGGACACTGCAACCGTCATAAATATGAGTCAGTTGCCAAGCCACAGTTGATCCTGTGGCCATGAGGATGCTGCCATGGTCGTAACTGTGAAAAATGGTCGGAAGTCACGTTGGAACTTTGAATGGTCACTCAATGAACTGATGTAAGTTGAGGACTAGGTGTATTGAACAGCCCAGGAAGCAAAACACAATCCTGAATGACAGCATATTACATCCCCTCTTTCAAGAAACAACTGAAATCTGAAATCTGTTTTTAAGTGATGGGTAGAAATCCAGTGGAAGGCAAGATCTCATCTTCCCAAAATCCAAAAGGGGACCGAGGCAGCAAAAACCAAGAAAACAACAACAAAATCACATTTCCCTTCGTTGGAGCAACCAAGCCAGCCTCAATCCCGACATCTGCTCTGAGGCCAATTCAAAATTATTCACTTTATTCCTGGCTGAGATCTAAGAGCTTATACAGTATAACAAACCACGAAACATCTACACTTTGATTAAAACTCCCACCACCCCACCACCCACCCCGCGGCTAAAAAATAAATAAAAAGAGTATGAAAAGTCGAGATCGTATTTAGAAGCAGAGAAGGAAATCTCATCTGAAATGCTTTTCCTTAACCAACGGGGTCTTTTCTCAGCTGTTTCTGCTAACACAGCACTTTGATACGCTCTCTTTCTTAATATATTCACATTTGTACGCATTGGGTGAGATAGCAAATTGCTTCTGGATGCCTCAGAAAACAGCAGCAGTGAATATCAACCTTTAAGGTCCACTCTCTATCCTGTGAATCAGATGTCATCGAAATGCAAGGCAGATGGATTTCTTCCCCGTCCCTGGATTCAAAGCAAGAAGGAGATGAACTCCACCAAGGAGAAGACAACTTCGGAAGAGCGGTCATGACTTAGCATGGGACTACAACTCGTTGTACTTCATGAGAAGGCTGTTAGGAAGGAAGCATATCATCTATGGAGATTCTCAGTCATCCAAGGTCATGGGTTGTCCCAAAGGTGCTTTTTCAAGAGGCAACTGGATTTCCTTTGTTTTTCCTTGAAGACGTTTCGCTTCTCACCCAAGAAGCTTCTTCAGTTCTGACTGAATTCCTTGCAGGCATATAAACCCTTCCATTGCCCACCATTCAGGTAGAACTGAAAAAGTTTCTTGGATGAGAAGCGAAACCTCTTCAAGGAAAAAATAAAATAAAAAGTCCAGTTGCCTCTTAAAAAACACCATTGGGACAAAGACGTTCATCATTGCCTTGTCAAAACTTCACTCTTTCATCAATTGAAGAGCAAAGTTTCAAGTAGTTGAGGTTCCCAAGTTGATTTGGGGCATTAGCGTGGTTGCTACGAGGTGGATTTTAATGGAAAAGTCACCTGTTCTCCTTAGCCAACTATTATCCCACTGGGAGATGTACACTTAAGGCAAGATACTAAATTGAAGAATCCTAATATGCTTTCTTTAAAAAATAAACTCCCCATGATTAGGAGGAAGAAAGAACCCTTAGTAATCAAATTAGAGTTTGATAAAGGGCTAGCGTTACAGGGAGTCTTGCAGAGCTGACATGAAAAAGCCAGACGTTTCAAAACCACATCGTGTAGCAGAAAAGCAAGGAAAAAGAATTCATAAATTGTTCACTCAACAACAGTGTTACTAAGTTCACACAACTGCAGTGATTCACTTAGCAACTGTGGCAAGACAGGTCGTAAAATGGGGCCAAACTCACTTAACAAATGTCTCACTTAGCTCAGTTGTGGTCCTAAGTTGAGGACTACCTCTAAGGCCACACGAAACCTTGATGACAACAGAATACACGATTCTACTCTTTTCCCCCTAGAAGGGAATTTATTTCTCCAACAGCGCCTGCCTTGTGCCTTGACCATTTTCATTCAAGCTTAGCTATCAAACATCCAAGCTGCTTGGCCAAATTGATCCTTGTCAGCCCAAATTCCTTTAATGTATGTCTTCCTCTTCCTGTCTGCCACCCTCCATATCATTCTTCGAAAGAAACGAAGGGAAGAATGATAATTCTTCAGCTGAATTCCTTGCACGATGAGGTGCCTCCTCTATAAGTCAACTTCACATTTGGAGAATTGTCGTCTCTATCCAAGCCCTCAGGGAAGATTCCATAACTCTTATCAAAACTGCCGAAACCTGCTAAAAGTCAGTCAGCTTAGTCTGAGAAAAAGATTTCTCTTTCTCCTTGCTTTCTCGCCAAGGGTGCAGAAAGACCCACAAGAAACTTTGGGAGGCACAAATGTCTCCAATAATTGTTTATCTATTACTTAAAATGTGCCGTTCAATTAATAAGCCTTCGCTTGGAAAAAAAAGAACATGAAAGGCAATTTGAGGCATTATTTTGGTTTTTCTAATCAGGATTATCAAAAATATGCCTGGGATGAAAAAGTCTTTATCTGTGAATCAGCAGGAAAAAAGAAAAAAATCTCCAATGCAAGCTTAGGGCAAAATTCATGTAGAACTTTCTGAAATGTTGCACCGATGGCTTAATTGTGATTAAGCATACATCAAAATAAGCACATGCGACAGAGGGAAATGCAGTGGAATACGAATGAGACTTAACTTTATTATTCTGATTTTTTGATATATTTTTTTACAGCCAGTTTCGTGGAAGGGGGGAAAGATAGAAAACCCATGTGACACTTTTGTGTTGTCATAAATAAGATGCACTACTTTTCTGAACCTGGGAATAAAATGAAAACTGTAGCTCAAGTCCTAAAACAGACTTGTCTTTAAAAAAAAAAAGTCAGATAACTGACCAACTGATCTTTCATGCCTAAAGCAGAACTACAACTCACAGTCTCCTGGTGATTGGCCCAAAGTCACCCAGTTAGCTTTCATGATTAAGGTGGGACTAGAATTCACTCTCTCCTGGTGCTTGGGCAAAAGTCTCCCAGCTGGCTTTCATACATAAGAGAACACTAGAACTCGCCGTCTCCTGGTGATTGGTCCAAAGTCACGCAGATGGCTTTCATGCCAAAGACAGGACTAGAACTCACCATCTCCTGGTGATTGGCCCAAGTCAACCAAATGGCTTTCATGCCTAAAGCCGGACTAAAATTCTCAGACTCCTGGTTTTTAGGCCCCAGCACTTACCCACTACATTAAACTGGCTACACCAAACAATAAGCATTATTTTCAAGACTACCTCAAAATGATTCCTCTAGAAACAGGGATTGAGGATGGGGGAATAGTGGCACAGTCATTCGGAAAACGTTACACCACAGGGTGTGTTCAAGAATATGTGTGAATCTTCTCAGATCTTTCTGGGGTTGTCTTTATGGCTTTTAAGCTCAAAGATCCTAGCTGAATAAAAATACGAAGGGTAAATGTTGTTTCCAAGGACTCATCCAAAATTCAGTTCTATCAGAATTTCCAACCTGAGGCAGGAAATCAGTCTGATCCGGGATTTCCAATCAATTCCATTCAGAAAAACTAGGTTTGAGCAAATGTCCGCTGAGTCTCCAAATCAGAGCCAAATCAATTTGTTGGCATCCAATTCAATTCTACGCGTTAGCTCAGAAATTGGAAAGCGGTGGATCAAACGGGCTTTGAATAACATTTCCATACAGGCATAATAAAGGAATGGCTAACGAGATTTAGATTTGAGCAGTGATGATATTAAACCAGAAGTAAAGCGAAGAATCGCAAAAGTTGGCCGGATGAAGTAGGTTTTGTTTAGGAAACTCACAGAAAATTCTAAATACCCAGCTTTGAACCATCTTGCGCGAGAGAAACACACTGTTAAAATTTACATACATGCCTATCAGCATCCTTATGCTTATTTACATATAAATGGACCTGACCAGCCAGAAGCTAGCCACCCAACGACGGTTAACTTAATTTATCACCCTTTGGCAAGTGAACAGTCATTGGTTTTCTAGCACTTTAACCTTGGCAAACCCTTGGGGAAATAAAAATTAGATTGAGAGAAAATTACTGGTGGTGGAGAACATATAAAAGTGACAGTAACATATATAAACTTCAGGCAGTAAGGGAATAATGTGTCATATTATTGTAGCTTGTCGTCCCAGGTTCAGTATTACTTCTGTGATATACACTAATGACATCTTTCCCTCTGTAATTCCCCATCCCCACCCCGCAATCTGCCCTAGAGAATTTAGTCCCTTAGGAGGTCTTAAAAATATGTGTTGGGGCGGCGGGGGGGGGGAGGATTATGTCCTCAGCCCGGGGATCTGTGACTCGGTGCCCACCCAGGTGATTTATGTTCCAAGCATTACGGGAATTTTAGACCCTAGAGGGATACAGGTATAATGGAATGCGTGGGTGACTTGAGGAATGGTGGGAAGAGATGCTTTCCTAAAGAGAAGAATGCTGTCAGCTTTCCATCCAAGTTTCAACAAACCGCTCAGCACTCAAGATAGTAATTAATCCAAATCAGAGTTTATTGAAGAAACCGTGTTGGCACATCTGGGAAAAACCTGAATCTGAAAATCCAGGTTTTTTTTCCCCACCCAAAAGAATTCAAAGATCCACCCCTTTACCACCATCATACATCACATTCCCCAATCAAAGCTTATACCCATCATCCCTCATCCATCTTGTCACTCCTCTTCCAGGTGCTAACTAGGATGGCCTTGAAACATATACCAAGAATGTTGTTATGTCTAACTACATGAGAAAGTAAAACTCCCTTTTTTCCCATACACTTTATTGTGGCAGCTTGCAGAGGCCTCACAATTACGGTTTCCAAAGCTGACACTGAATCAAATTTACTGCTTTTTTAATTTTTAACTTCTTTATGACAAACTTTCCAGAAGGTTCTGAAGAGACATACCCTAGTCTTAAACTGAACGTTTGTTAAGATGTTTGAAAAAGTTGCATAATAACATAATACAGTAATTCAGAAATGTTTGTAATTATGTTGTCATCCTTTACCAGCAGATACTAATCAAAATAACAACAGGCTTGATCAAGAGAGTCTAGATTTAAAGGGATTAAAAGGATATGCCGAGATACTGGCTGAGTTAATATACCACAGTAAGATAATAAACCATGGTTTATAAATGACAATGTTTCATTTACCACAGCACGCTCTCAGTGTTAACATAGGATGCGTGCCCATGATTAAACATGATTTAGCTAAACCAATTTTGCGGTTTGAAAGACACACTAACCAACAAATTTACTTTGAAGAAGTTATTTATTATATATATTATAATTATATGATGAAGGAGAATTGAAATGTGGAGTTTACTATTCAATATAAAATTAATATTTCTGAGAACATTAGGAATTAAATAAAATGCTCAAGTTTCTATAATATTTTAAAAATAAGTTAGAAACAAAGCTGAAATAAAGTCTTCATACAGAGCAATAGTTCCTCCAAGAGTGAGTACAATAATACAGTGGTTAGCGGGGGAAAATATGCTGATTTCAAGTGTTCTTTTTCATTTGGTCATATTGTGAATATTTGTAATTTGTAAGTTGGAAAAGACTACACTCCATGAACCATCTATTTCAGCAACAGTACAATACCTATGAGATATTCCTACTGCTGGGCAATAATGCTGCATTTTGATTCCATCTCATTATTAGATTGATAGTCTGCACTCAACTGCCAATGCTGCCCTTGCACAGCTTAAAGGTTCCATGTCCTTCCACTTATAGTCCCAGCTGAGTGCTTGAAGCCTTTTGAACCTTTGCGGCAAGTGTGCTCTCTCTGAATCCCTCCACCCACCTTTATCAGACTTCATTTTCTTTTGAGCTCAAGAGGGAAACTGCTTAACACTCAGTGGATGAAGTCAACTTCCTAGCGGTCTGTCCATTTCCCTGCATCTTGAACAAGGTCAGTGAAGAAAGAATTTTGATCTGAGTTTGGTTTGAGAAAAAGATAAGGAAAGTTGGTTCATTTAGACACAAACTAATTGCCTTCTTTTTCTACCAATAGCCTGTTGTAAAGTTTCCAGTGATTAATTTCCTATCTTCCAGTATATGAAGGATCATCTCATCTTAAACATTACAAGAGGAAAAGAACTATTTTAAATATATTTTATTTAAAACAATTGTTTATTTCTTTTCAGTATTCTAATTTTGAAATAATTCAGATGGTCAAATCTGGAATAAATCAACATTAAATAAAAATTCTTTGCTACACACCCATTATCCTGCTGTATATTGGGGTAAACCACATTTTGCCAAGAGCAAAAAACAAGTAACAGTAAATAAAAAAATTAAAGGCATTTTAATCAAGAAAGAAAAGGGAATATAGCTAAAACTAATTTACATCATCATTCATGGTAAGTCTTCATATCTCCCAGTCCTTGCAAACAAGCTTCCACCGCATACATATACTGTTTCATGCATTGCCTTTTGTTTTACATAACAAATACATGCACAGGTAGCCCTTGACATATGACTAGTCACAAAATATGCAGTGTCACCCATGCTGAACAGAAGGAGCAGCTTTAGCAAAATAACACCAGTTTTATAGTAACTGTACTGATTGCCAGTAGGCTTCCAGTCCAATTGGATGTCCTTGTTTTTAACCTATAAAACAAGGTATTTTCTAAAACAAAAACAGAAAAACAAAGAACCTAGAAAGAGAGGTGTTTAACAGAATACCTTAGTTATTTGGACATACTTGATATTCTAATAGAAAAGAGTAGTTCATGGCTGAACTATGGAATTGATACTATGATATATCAGTATCTGCTGAAATCAATTATTCCAGACACTGTTATTTTATTATACCTTTTGATTTCATTACCCTCGTGGCCTGAGCTTCCAAAAAGTATTTTTGGGAAGTAGTAGGTGTTGTTCTGCAGAAAAAGCAATGTGAACCAACATTTTTCCCTAGCTATGTGGTTGAAGATCTAAAAAGTCGTTAACTCTCAAGACTGCTTAAAAGATCATTTTTATGGGGCTTTTTTGCAAAATGGCACCACTGCACTGCAGCAGATATCAAGAAAGTATATTCTTTCAGATAATAGGGAATATTTTCCTGATGTGAAAGACCTTAGTATTGTCTTCTTACCCAACATCAACACAACAGAATAAAATAGTCCTTACAGTTTTGTATGCCATTCCACCAGAAACTCTTTATTTTGGAGAGAAGCATTATTCCATTATTTGAGGGCTTGAGAAGCATTATTTGAGGGCTGTATAATAGCAATGGCAATAACATTTAGACTTATATATTGCTTCATAATGCTTTATAGCAGTTTACAGAGTCAGCATTTTACCCCCAACAATCTGTATCCTCATTTTACTGAACTCAGAAGGATGGTAAGCTGAGCCAACCTTGAGCCAGTCAGGACTGAACTCCTGGTTGTAGGCAGAATTAGCTTGCAGTACAGCATTCTAACCAGTGTGCCACCATGACTCTTATGTTCAGGGCCAGATACAAAGGGGGTCAAAGTCTTCCTTTCTTTCTCTATCAATCCTTCATTTTCTCCCTCAACCACTTTCCTCAGTGGGCTACTGAGGAAAGGACAAGATGGTCAAGTAGTAGATCTGATCTGTTCGTTTGAGGAGTCTATGGTAGATACCTAGAGGTGGATTTGAAGAATTTAGGTTTAGATATAAGATATAATTCTTTGGAAGGGATATACACTTTAAGACGTTTGGTATCTTCTATTCTAAACTATCACTTTACAACAATTACAAAAAGTCTTATTTATAAACCACAGGAATAAAAATGGAGAATGCAGCAGATAGTAATCCAGACCCTGCTCCACCAGAGATTACAGAGCCTGGCCCTGGACCACCTGAGGATGAGCCTCTCTCAAAACTGAAAGATGTAGATTCATCCGACCGTTCTCATTTGAAAATCCCTGTTCGTACAGGTGGAGAAACTGCAACCCGTAGAATGTCTAAATTCCGCCGAAGTAACAGTGGAGTTCAGTCACTGCAGGAAACTCTGAAAGAAAAACAGGTTTGTAATCACGATGCACACAGTAATAACTTTTAAACTCTCCAAAATTAGGCTTGATTCCTGCCTCTTGATCAAACTATTTAAAGCTCTTTGTACTCAGTTAATATTTTTCTGCATTACGTAGTACAGTATAATTTGAGGCAGTCATGTGGGCAGAACTACAAATCTTATAAATTGTTGCCATGACAATAACCCTAATAACCTTACAAGCACAGTTAGGATAATAAATTGTTCAGATTCTTTGATTTGATTAACATCCAGCTTGGAACTAGCCAAAATATTTAGAATATAATTAAGACGGACAAAGCATATATTCCTGGGTCCACAAGGAATATTATGTAGTGGTCCATTAGATATTTGCAAGAAGAACAGTGTAGAGAGTTGCAATTCATGAATGAGGACATTGTATTTTGTCAAATCAATAATTCATGGCACTCATATTTCCAAGGACTGAGCAGGAAAGATGTTGCAATGTAGTGGCAACTGTTCATCACATTTCTGTTTACATTTTCCAAAGTACTGGAAAGCAAATATCAGCTTAAAAATAGTTGGGGATTTTATACCACGGTTCTTGATGGAAACCTTTACTATCTGGGATAAATGTCACAACTGATTCTGATGGAAACTGCACAGCAGCATTCGGGAAGGGGGGGGCATTGGGGAATAACAGAATGAAGAAAACATGTTCTACCTTTGCAATGCAAACTCCACCCCTTTTCTATATGTCACAGCATCACACACATTTCCAGAAGGGTCAGGGCCTACAGCACAACACTGCTTTTGTTATTTTGATGAAAGATGCATGTTCTGGGGCACCAATGTTTCTGCACCATTTCTTGGAACCAAGCCATTGATTTTTTTTTGTTTTTTTGTTTAAAGGCCAGGAATTTTTTCTCAGAAGAACTGATGGAATATTTTTGTTACTCCTAAGCTGAAAGATCACATTATGATTTACAGTGTTGTACTTTTGAAAATAAATAAGTTTTTATTGTAATTCATTTTTTCCTTCTTTTTTCCTCTCTTTTTAAAATTTTGTTCACCACTGATTTGTTATTGTTTTTAGGGCAAATATGTTCATTTGGGGTTTAGTCCTAAACAGAATTATTTTGAAGTCAATGTTTGAAGTATGCAAAATGTTTTGACTGACTAAATGTAAAAATAAATAGGGCTCACTGCCTCGCCACTTTTCATTAGTCCCATTATGAACTAAGTACGTTTCCTTCCTTCCTTCCTTCCTTCCTTCCTTCCTTCCTTCCTTCCTTCCTTCCTTCCTTCCTTCCTTCCTTCCGCTGTT
>JANHFL010005676.1:46193-70401 GCA_032468155.1 Oxyrhabdium leporinum | reverse complement strand
GGGGGGGGCCGCATGCCCGCGGGGGCGCCGGTGTGGGGGTTGCCCTGCCCGGGCTCCATCACACACACCCCGGTTTTCCTCTGGCACGCGAGGGAGCGCTGGGTGGGGGAGCGGCTGTGGAGATGCTTGGGGGGGGGAAGGAAACTGCGCCCCACGATTCTGAGGGGGGTCTTTAGGGGGGCCACGGTGGGGGGGCATCCCTGATCGATTGGCAGCGGGGCCGAGGCGCGAGGCTCCTCGCCAGGGGGAAGGAAGCCAGAAGGCGGGATGCACGCCCGCCAGCTCGGCGACTTGCATTTTGGAGGGAGAATGAGGCGGAGAGGGGGAAATGACGGGGATCCCCAGCCCATCCGACCTCGGGGAGGTCAGCTCGGTGGGTGTCGTGGCGGGAGAGAGGGGTGTCTGCCCCTCGGATGGAAAAGGGCTGCTTCTGGGTGGTTTCATATCTCTGTTCCCCCCACCACCACTCCCGCCTCCCGCCTGGAGGGAATCCCGGGCATGAGAAGAGGCGCTTTTTGGGGTGCTGGGTCTGGGGAGGGTCTAGCCTTATCCGAAGTGGGGAGCTATGAGCCTTCAGCGTAGGGGATATCCTAAAATAAGAGCCGGCTCGATCGGCCTGCCTTTGCTGGGAGTGCCAGATATTTTTGGAGGGAGAGAGCCGGACTCCCTCCCGCGTTGCAAGGGGTGGGAGGGGGGAGCCCGCCCGTTCATTTCCCGGGCTGCCCCAGCACTTACCCTTCACTCCCCCCCTCCCCCCAAAATCCAGATGGGGTGCCGGGCATGCGCGGAGGTGGAAGGCGCTTTCTCACCAGAAGGCGGGAGAGAGAGCCAGTTTGGGGAGGGGGGGCTCGTTTGTCCTCCAAAATACTCTCCCATCCCCAAGTATTTGCCCGGGGGTCGAAAGCCCGGCTCTTGATCTGTGCCGTCCTGGGGTGGGGGAGGTATATGGGTGTCCGGATTTGTTCTGTTTGGAGGGAAACCTTAATGCAAAGAGTGGGGAGCAATCGGGGTTCCTAGGGTCCTGTTGGAGCACCTCTGTCAAAAGTCTCTCTTCGACTATCGGGGTGCGACAAATGAAGCACTTTTTTTGTCCCCCGAATAAGTAACTGAAGGCGGGAAAGGTTTCCTGTTCTCTTGTGTGACTCTGTTTAAAGGGGTGTTTCCACCCCACCCCCGGTTCCCGCTTGTGACCTCCCCTCCCCTTTGTAAATTTAGCAAGGCATTATTGCACCCCCACTTCTCCTCCCTTTCACTTGCATCGGGGGGACTCAGCACCCCACGCCAGCGGGTTAAGAGTGGCGACAATCGGGACTCGGGTGGACATTGGGAGGACGCTCAGAGAATGAAGCCTAGCTGCCGTTGCCGCCTTCTTCACTTACCCGCTCTCTGCAAATTGGCGCGGGGTTGTTAAGAGCGGAGAAACCGGGGCATTTGAAGAGCTCCTGCCTCCTCTTGACGAGCAAAGGCTATAGAACAGGATCTGGCCCCTTCCCGCCCAGCAGAAAGAAGGGGAGGGGGGAGTATTGAAATTTTGTTTTTGTTTTTGGTTTCCTGAACAAGAGAAACCACAATGTATCTGTTTGTAGTCATAATGAGCTATCATAATAATGGATAAAACAAAGGCTAAGAGTTCCACAGTAGTCAGTATGTATATCTGTGCCTAGAAAAGTTTCAGGTACAAAACCGGCCCCTAATGAAGGTACAGTTGTGCTAGTTCTTAAATTGCTAAGATTTTCAGTATACTCTGTATCTGTATCACATAATATTGGATTATAAAATTCTCACTTCATTGTAACAAATGCCGTACAACTGCTATAATATTTGTAGTTGCTTTCAAGAAAAGAAACAGAAGGTGCCTCAAGCAGGATCTTTAAATATAGTACAAAATGGCTACTGTGAGGCAATAAATAGAAGTAGGCGAACCTGAAATTGACTAGATGCTTGCAAAGATGGAAAGGTAACCTTTACTTCTAAGGGGTTAGACTAGTGTTTCTCAACCTTGGCAGCTTGAAAATATGTGGACTTAAGCTCTCAGAATTCCTCAGCCAATAAGTCCACACGTCTTCAAGCTGCTATGGTTGAGAAATACTAGTTTAGAGAAATCGGTTATCTTAGGTTGAGACAGTGTGCCAGTCTCCCAATTCAATTCACCTGTTTCACTCATGCAGAATTTTTCCAGGATGAAACATGACTGGTTTGGGCAGTTTGCCCAATGAGTTTTCCTTTCCAAGCCCAGGCTTTTCAGGAGAAACAGGAGCCTGCCTTTCTGTGGAGCACTTGTTTCAGAACCTGGATTTCAGAAATATGAATTTGGATGTGCCACACATTTGTACATTGGTCCTTTGTTGTGCTTTATGTTACTGTAGCAAGTCTGGGTGCAGTATGCAGCTCGCATGGGAGACAAGTTCCCCAACTAGTGGGGCATAACAAGTGAAGCACTTTTTCAGAATAAGTAACTGAAGGCCGGATTTTTTATAAGCTAGTGTTTAGTGGTGAGATTGTGGCTTTGAATTAACTTCTGATCTTCTGTTATTTGCAGGGAAATAATCTGGAATTTTAAATAAGATGTCCAGGAGAAGGTAATGATCACTTTTATAATATACAATGCAAGTAAAGCAGTGTATTCTTCTATGTCTCTGATGGAATAATATATCTTTCCCTTCTGCAGTAGCCGTTTGCAAGCTAAACTGCATCAGCCATGCCAGGTCACATCTCCAGAAGAACTGCAGGGTCCATTGTCACTTCAGAACAGAAAGAGGAAATCGATGCAGGTGGGTTGGAATTTTAAGAGTTGCACACAGAAAAACGTTTGTGTATGAACTGGGGTGACCTTATGCAAAGACTAGTGAATAATTTAATACAGTGGAATCTGTAGGGCAGACCAGGGGTAGGGGAAGAATAACAAAAACAGTATTGCTTGTGGTGTTGTGCATGCATAAAAACGAGGCAACGCTTGCAGCACTATGTTGCAATGCTGCTTTCATCCTTCTGACAAAAGAATCAAGCTCCTTTGGATGCAACTGATTTAAGCCCCTCTGTGCATGTGTGTACGTGCATGCATATGTCGGTATGTATGTATGCATATGGTAAGCATCTCAAGCATATGCGATAGATCTACAAATACTAAGGGTCCAATTCATTAGTGCATTTATACCTATTATTTTTCCCTGAGAAATCATGTTAGCTTAGATGGAGATCTATTCTCAACTCCATCACAAAAATCCTGCAGAGTAGTTTGAGAAGATTGATTGTTCCAAACACACACATGAAATTTGATTGAGTGGGACCTTGAGTGTATGTTTTCCTGAATAAAATCTGACACCTTAACTGTGACCTGAACCTGCCTTTTCCATTGATCCAATTTTACTTTAGGGTGATACTTGTCAGGGAAACCTCAAGTATATGGCAGTATACAGTAGCCGGCAGTATACAGTAGCCGTATTAGTACATCCGGTGGAAATATTTGACAATATACAACAGAATCCTCTTTACCTGTTAACTATATGAAATTGATGTTGCTTGATTATAAAAAACTTACATTATTTTATTTCTTTTTAGATTAAAGAAAGTGTATGTACAGATGTTTAATAATCATGGAAAAAAGTTGGATAGATATCAGGATCTGATAAATATTTTGAAAACCAAGCCATGCAAAGTCTTATTATTTTTGCCCTGGGTCCCAATTGTTTGAGAATTTCTTGATGAATCTGAAGAACTGGATATTAGTTCATTGCTGCTTAGGTATTAATGATTTTTGTTTGTTTTCCAAAGGACTCCAAGATAGATGAAGAAAATGTGGGATATCAATATGAAATTAAGGTATGGTTGATCTGCATAATACTGCTTTGAAATATGATTGGATTCCAGTCTTCAGAATGTGGTAGTTTAGAAAGTTATATGTGGATTCAATATAAGGGGAATATTTTATTCACTCCTGTATTGGCAGAATCTAGTTTTAATAAGCATATAAGAAGGGAATGCATGGCATGCTTTTAATGTTATTTGTTTATAAGACCATTTTTCACTAAGGAAACATTGCATTTTAGTTCCCAGAATATAATTGCTTAGTTGAAATGAGTATGTGCTGATAACATAACATGAATGACATAAATATATATTAAAAATGTGTTTTTCAATTGTGGGATGAAGATATCACTGTTTGTCAAAAACTACCAGTGTCTGAGAACTGTATTATTATCTTATTTTTAGAGCTGTTGGCCATCCACAATATCAGGCGGTGTATCTCCTTGCATAATAATAGAAACTCCACACAAAGAAAGTACAACCACAGATTTCTCCAGATTCAAAAAATACAGGTTTAGAAATCTCTTCATAAATCCATCACCTTTACCGGATCTTAGGTAAGCTAGATGTACTGAAACTACTTAATAATATTGCTATGTATTGATATATCAATGGAGAAAATTGGATATCCCTTCAGAAAGCCTCATGCACAACTATGGTTAAACTGTGCCTAAGCATTAAACGCGCTGCCTAAAAGAAAGACATATAACATACATTACTTAGATCAGGGGTGTCAAACTCATGGCCCGTGGGCCCAATGCATCACATGCTGGCCCCGCCCGCTTTAGCAAAGGGGAAAGAAGTCCCGATACGTCACGTGATGCCGCCGTGACGCCACGAGTTTGACACCCCTGACTTAGATACAGTAGTTTCCTTAAATAGGCTTGAAGTAATCTCATCCTGCATTTGGACAACGCACCTAACAATTCAGAGAGATTGATAAGCCATACTTGGAAGCAGTGGTGCTTTGGCTAGCCCGCGTGGTTCAAGGCAGAGCTGGGGAGGCAGAATGTGTCCCTTGCATTACTATTGTTAAAGAGGGTATATAAAGGGCCACGCTTAGCTTGGCTTCGGAGGTACATGGAACATAATAAAGAGCCCATCTGTGCAGCTGTTTCAAATGTTTTGGCTTTAGTCTAAGTGCGCTACATATTTTCAGATGTAATGCTAACATCTCAAATCTTGATGGACAAGTGCAGTTTGGAATGCAACTGACTATTTGCCAGGAGAAAACTACCTGATTGTAATCACTTGAAGATCTTCCATTCCAGGAACAACACTTGAAAATAACAGTTGTGTTTCCTCAATATGGTGCTTGTACCGTCATCTCCCTGCCCCCACAATTTTGAGAGGGAAAATGGGATCTCTGAGCTCATATCCAGCAAATAAAACTTCTCTTCTTGTGACCTCTCTTCTCCTAAAGTATGAAATTGTCATAAAGTAATTTGCTTTGTACTCATGATTAATGTGAGTATTTTTGTGCTGAGGCTTCAGGTGTAAATAAAACAGCTAACTGGTTTTTAAAATGTGGAATTCATTTTGGTTCATTGGTTGCTGTGTAATAAATGTCCTATTTTTTTAAGCAGACAGTAGAATTTAGGAATATAAATTTTCAAAAGTCCAGGATAAGCTACAGCTTTGCGTAGAATATGTGTTTTGATCTTGTTCGTGCTATTTTTGGTTTTCTGCTTCCTTTGCACATAACAATCTTCTCTGTTACAGTTTTGTCTGATGTGAAATGTCTGTTTATTTTTCTACTGTTTTTTGTATTTATGAAACATACAATATTGAAAAACAACTAGGAAATGCAATAAATAAAAATATGGCACTTAATTTCACAGCATTTAACAGAACCACTGTTAAAATATGTTTTGTTTTAGAAACTAAAAACAATAAAATGGATTCACCAAACAAGCATTTAGTTACAGAATCAAATACTTGTGCCAAAGCAAATTTGCATGTTTGTTTTTCCTTTTATCTGAAATTTTATTATTTATCTTGATTTTAGTTGGGGAAGTTCTAGAGATGTTTGGTTCAATATTCTCAAAAAAGAAAGCAAATATTCTCACTGCAAGCATTTCACATCGCTACACTCAAATCTACAGCCACATATGAGATCAGTCCTACTAGACTGGCTTCTAGAGGTAAGTATTGAAATAAGATTGTAAAACAACACTGAGGCAATAGCATAGTGTCCAAGAATCTTAAGCATTTAATTTGTTTACTTTTAACAATGTATATTTTCCTTGTTAACTTAAAGCACCAGTTTTAAGTTAAGGATTTAACATTCTATAACTTCAGTAAATAATATTAAAAGAGAAAGGTGGATTTTACGATCAAATCTGAAACGTATCAGCCTTGTTCAATAAAGTAGCAAGAAAGAAAGAAATTTTAGGAACTCCACGCAACTGTTTGCTTGACTTGTCTCCTTAAATTACATGCATCAGCAAGTCATCTATAAAGGAATACTTGCAAGCTTGCAACTTTAAATGTTTCATATATCAGAAGTCATTATGTGATTGAGGAATCAAACCTGCAAATATAGGATTTCATGTTACACATACACACACACAGAGACCAAGGCAACAGAAAAGGCACTGTAATGACAACATGGAAGGCTTACGGTATGGTTCCAACCCCAGGTATGCTTACTTTGCATGTGAAGAATTATTAGAAAAAAATCAAGCAACAATATTTTCCACCTTATTAATTTTTATTTAAAATTAAGGGCATGTAATATCAAAGTGAAATTTTAGTATTTAGTTTATTTATTGTCATTGCACCTAATAAGACACAAACACACATCCTTCACATTCTCTACAATTTCACCAACTATTCAAAATGTTGTTTGCTTTGCATTTCATTACAGGTATGTGAAGTATACACACTTCATAGAGAAACATTCTATTTGGCCCAAGACTTTTTTGACAGATTCATGTTGACTCAGAAGGACATAAATAAAACAATGCTTCAGCTTATAGGAATTACAACCCTGTTCATTGCTTCCAAGCTTGAGGTAAGTAGAGACATGCAATACATTTCTACAGCTACTTGGTTAAACTTAGTATTGGGGTGTAATTAAGTAGTTCCCATCTGAGTTTGAGCTCAGGTAAAATAGTCTTTTCTGAAAGAAAAAGTATTTCAGGAAACTTCCTGAAAATATCCAAATGATTCCCCTTTCATAGGCTCTAGGAATATTTCTGACCTAAACTCACTAAAAACAAAGCACTTATGGTCAGCTTTTAAGATGTCCTGCTATTTCCTTTCTTTTTTTTTTCATTTGGGAAGATAATGCATGTGAAACATTGCCATGTTATTTTATTCATTATATGGAAACTCATTTAAATTAAATAACTGAGATTTCTAGAGATTTGGAAAGCTGGTGCAGTTTAGGAATAGGTATCCTAGCATAGCTAACAGTTATTTGTAGATTGATTTTATTTTTATTTTGCAAGGTTAGGGCAATTTTGAACCAGAGACAGGAGAATTACCAGTGGATTTCTGATATAGCTGGGATTGCATAGGAGCACTGATATTTTACACAATAGATTGTATCGATGTAGCCAATTATGTTTCCTATGGGAAATTTTAAAAAAAATCAGTAATTGAATTGAGCTTCCAGGCTATAAAACTAAAATATATATTTATACTGCATAGGGATGTAGAAAACTGTGATCGTCAGTTCTGTAAAGTCTGTTTTAAAACTGTTTCTTTTTTTAAAGGAGATATATGCTCCTAAACTGCAGGAGTTTGCCTATGTTACTGATGGTGCTTGCAGTGAAGATGATATTATAAGGATGGAACTAATTATACTAAAGGTAACAAACCTGAGATGCTAACAATTTGAACTCTTCTTTCTGGAACTGATATATCAGGAATTAATTTACCAACCTCTTATCTGAACTGGTTTTAAATACTGCTTTATAAATGCTATGTCTTAATTCTTGCTTAAAGTTGTATATTACTAATCAGCTGGGAAACATCCTCTTTAAAGGAAAAGTGAGTTATTTTAAGCATTATTTTTTCCAGAGTAATAGTTGATGGAAGAAAATTTAATTCTTATTGGGATAAAGAAGAATTAGGGCTAGGAATTGCTCAGGCTAGTGGTCTGATTTTAGACATAGCTATATTAAATGAGTATATGAAGCTGGAACAACTTTTGCTTTTGAGATTATTAACATTAGCCTTATCACAGAACATTTTATTTGGCTTGTTCAGAATAGGATCTCGTCAGTAGATTATTTCCAGAATGCTGTAGGACTTGACAGAAATTACCTTTTTTTTTTTCCAGACTGAGAGATGTCCTTAGCTTTTGAGTAGAATTCTACTCAAATAGCCATGCTCCTAAATGTAGCTGAGGTTAGGACAAACAAGTGAATGAACCAAACTTGATTGTGTGCTTTAACTGAATATACATTTAATTATCATAGTTAAATCCCCATATATTTAATAATTTTCCTATGGTCTCATATTCAATTACAAATCTGGTAAATCTAGACTTCGGAGGTCTCATGTAGATCTAGAATTTCAGATTGTACAGTTGACCTATACAAAATGCTTTGATTTGAAAGGTCATTCCTTCCACTAACATTGTACGTTGAAAACGTTGAAAAATTAGCATGCTGTCAAATACGAAACTAAGAACTTATCAATGACATAATAAAGAATGCTACCTCTTTTGCTGTTTGTGAGACTAAAATAATGAAAGCTTATTTACTTAGACAATATCTGTTGTGGATATCACACAATTTAGAAAGCTAAACCACTGCAATAGAGAGCCCTATAAACATATTTTAATATTTGCAGGCTCTTAAGTGGGAGTTGTGCCCAGTGACAGTAATCTCCTGGCTGAATCTTTATCTTCAAGTGGACGCAGTGAAGGATGCTCCCAAAGTGTTGCTACCTCAATATTCTCAGGACAAATTTATTGAAATAGCACAGGTGGGTTTCTGTTTTAACATGCATGGCATGTAAAGCTGGGAGAACAACTGATATTACTGACAGTAGAACTTTTTTCATTCTAGCATTAGGAATATAGGACAGGAAGCCATAATATGGAATTGCTTTATGCTCTTAGCTAGGAAGTTCTCCATGCTTCTTTTCCATTTGCATCTCTCCTTTCATTGTATGACCTCTAATGCGTTGTTCTCTGGGGATAAGAAATGTTGCTTTCTTTGGAATTATTTTAGAGGCCTAATTTTTCTTAAAACTATATTATAAATCTAGAGAGAGTTTACAGCAGTCAGCAGTTGTAAAAGATTTTTTTAAATGCATGGCATATTGAATTCTTGTAGTGTAGATGCAAAAAAGAACCAGTTTTAACTTTCTTTGGAATGTGACAAAGAAAAATAGCATCGCCTGTTGATCTCCATGTATTAAACCAGCTATAATTGTAATTCATAACTATATAAAGTATTTACAGATAGATTTTTGTTTGATTTGCATCAGATATACAAATGTTCTCAATTTTGTAGTAAAAGTCAATGATTCCCTATCCAAAAGAAAAAAGCTGGGAGACAGCTTTATATTAAGTTAGTTCAGATACTAAAAATAAAACCCTTTGCTCAAAATACCTTAATTCTACATGTATGCCTTGATCTCTGGATCTCAAAGAGCAGAGAAGACCCTGCAAGTCTGAAATCTGTTTAACCTTGAAGTAGCACTAGCTAAGCTTCAACTTAATGCAGATGCATAATTTATTTAATTAAATGGACTGAATCTAGATAGATCTACTAAAAATCAAGAGAATAGATAAGTGGATAGAAAATCTAAGCCTCCAATCAAATTGCAGACTATTCTAGGTGGGAAAGCAAAACAGCCACTTGACTGGACTTTGAAGTATGAAAGTCCTGAGCCATAATGAGCTGCTGTCTGGTGCTCATCTTCAGTGTATAAAAGGGCAATTACCATCAGCTTTGCATGAGAAATTAACAGTGATTGGGAGGCAGACTCACACCACAAATATAGGCTGTGAGTCAGATGCAGAGTTAATGAACCAATATAAGAATTGTGGGAAAGATATTGTAGATTTTATACTGAGCTTATATTGAGCAACAATCAATGCATTATTATATTTGTAAAGTTCTTTCTAATGATATGTATGTCGTTCCACAGCTTTTAGATCTCTGTATTCTAGATGTCAATTCTCTGGATTTCCAATATAGGATATTGGCAGCTGCTGCCCTCTGCTATCATACCTCAGAACTAATAGTAAAGAAGGCTTCAGGTATGGTAAACTATGAATAATTGTGTATTTTTATTTTTGTTTTAGGAAGTTAATGTATGTGAGTCTGCAACTATCATAAGATATTGAAGGGCAGAGTATTTAATAAATTTGACATATTCATGACATGATCGTAAAAGTGATGAATTATATCCCCCCCACTCTATCTCTCTGTGTGTGTTTTCTCCATTAATTGAAGAGTTAGTAAGTAGATCTTCTAGAATAGGTCTGTCAAACTCGGGGCCTGTGGGCCGGATGCGTCACATGCTGCCCATGCCCATGCCCAGTTTAGCAAAGGGGGAAAAGTTGCGATAGATCACATGATGACACTGTGACAACGCAGGTTTGACACCCCTGTTCTAGAGAAATGGCATCTAAATTTTCAATACAATACTTTATTTTTTCATCCTGAGACTTCCTGCTTCTGGGCCTTGCCTCATCCATCTTCTCCTTTTAATTTTCCTTAATTTCCTTCTTTTTCAGCCACACATAAAACTAATTTCTTTTATGATTTCCTTGTCCAATTTTTGCTTCTATTTTAGGCATGATTAAAAAATATTGACTCAGTATGAATTGGGGAATCTCATCCAATGAAATTCTCTTTTTAAAAAATATCTGTTCTTCTGTTGCTTTGTTTTCTCTCTCTTTTGTCTTGAACTGATGGAGAAAACAATGTAAAGAATGAGAGAAAAATATGGCTATATAGCTATCTATTTTCCACTTTTTCCTTTTTTTGTGCTACCTGATATGCAATAATTTAGTGTGTTCAGAGAACAAAGCCATATTTCTTTCTGCATTCTCCTCCCTGTTAATTTTCTTTTAGTTTGATTCGCAATGTTTGCAATTATATTCAGCTCCCATGAGAAAATTTTTGGCCTTTTATTTGGCCTTTTTAAAACTTTTGCAAATAGTTCTCCTGCGTAGTCCTTTTCTCAATTGTGCCATTTTGGTATAAATCTTTTTATATTCATTAGAGGAGTATGCTCCTATGAATAATATGATTCACATTAAAATCCAACAGTGATTAGACCCAAGTAATGACTAGATTATATAGATGTTAACTTCCAATCGTATTTCCATTCCAATGCTCCGCTATAATAAAATACACCCGCAAATACATTATATGTAAAGGAGTTATTCACGTCTTTAAAGGGTACTTCATTTCAATGATAGCCGAGCGCCCTGCATGCTGCTTTTGTTCCTTTGCTTGCAATAGTGAAGAGAAGTTTAAGAGTGCTGGCAGGCCAACTATTGGTGGGTGCTAGAGATTGCTAAAAGAAGACACTGAGGCAACACTGTCCTGCACTTAAGTGACTAAAAGAGGCTTCTGTGTAAGAGCAGTGCAAAAGCTTCTGCCAGCCTTGCAAGTTAACAGAAGTAAAAAATAAACAGGAGGCTTTGAGACATTAGTATATCACAAATGTCAAGTATTTCAGGTAGCTACAGTAAATTGTTTCACTGTTTTTAGGATTGGATTGGGCTAATATTGCAGAATGCGTAGAGTGGATGGAACCATTTTTCAAGGTAGCAAAAAAAATACCAGTGAAATTGAAAAATTTCAAGAAGATTGCAGTGGAAGATAGACATAACATACAAACCCATACAAACTATTTGGATATGTTGGTAAGTATGAATTTTCTCTCTTCAAATGTGTTTGGACTTCCATTGTGATTATACTTTCTTGGAATTAGAAGAATGCTTCTTTATAGCTTTCCTATCTACCTAATATAGTTATTTGCTAGTAGTATGTATTTTCCTATAGTTCTGATATGACAAAAATCATACTTCCATCTAGCATGGTCTGGACAAGACCTAAAACATTGAGGAGTAACTGGAATCTAAAAAGCAGTAGCTAAGCTAGTCTTGAACAAAAGGGCTGTCAGCAGAAAATGTTAAGACCATACGGCCATTTATGGAGATGTCCAGCTTCAGGTCCAGCTACTGACAAAGCATGCAGCAATTTGGCTAGCATTATGAATTCTAAACTATCTTCTGGTTTAATAATGCTTAAATGATGGTTTAGTAAATTTGACTACCATGATCTGAAATTGTTTTTGCAAGGAATGATCAATAGGCAGCTTATAACCCCCTTTTGAAATATGTGAAAGCCAATGTGGTGTTATGATGAAAGTTCTTGGTCAAGAGCCAATGAGACCCAGGTTAAAGTCCATCCTCAGCCCCAGGAGCTCTCAGTGACTTTGGACCATCTACTCCCTTTTGGCCCAGCATACCTTGCAGATGATGATTTCACTTTTCCAAAGGTGACACTGTGGCTAGGAAGATTTCCACACACACACACACACACCCTTTTATCACAATAATTTTGTTCTTTTTATTGGATAGGATGAAATTAACTATGAAGTAGCGGTACCCAGTCAGCTATCACCGGTATCTACGGGAGGAATAATAACTCCTCCAAATAGTTCTGAAAAGTGAAAATCCTGTGTGCGAAGACTGGGATCTTTGTTAAGACTGAATATACACACAGTTTTTACACTTGATGTGGCTGAGAAGACTATCAGGATGCAACAGAAGGACATTCACATGCAGCTGGCCTGGATCTTTTACATTTGAAGCCCAATGAGGCCTAGAGAAATTTGATTTCTTCTGATTAACTAAATTCATAATTAACTATGGATTTTTAACTTAAAACTGTCTTAAGCAACTTTTAATTTTTTTAACAGATGCAAATGAATTGGTGAAATGTAGTTATTTGTGAATTTAATAGTACTGTTTTGCCAATTGTCTATTGGTGTATGCTGGTTTTGCATATGATAAAACATTCTGACCTGTGGTGATAAAACTGAGTGAGGAAGTCTGAATCTAAGGACTCAACAAAATTAGTCACTTTTCAGCTTGCACATTGGTGCAGCCACAAAGGAAAAGCCTTTATATTAACCTTTTTAACCTAAGGTTAAATGTTCCTACTGCCATACATTTATTAGTGTAACTAAGGAATGATAACAAATTGCCTTAATATAATAAAGCATGAGTAGGGAATGCAAAGATGAAAAACTTTACTTTTAGAGGTAAAGAAGCAGTTTAAGAATTTTCCACTTAAACTGGAACATCTGCAGTGAACAGCTGTCGTATCCTACCTCTTTCCTCATGAAGTGCTACTATATATTTTACAGACTAGCTGTCTACAATGCAAGAAACAGACTGGGTTGCAGTAAGGACAGCTTGAATGTAAAGGAGTAGTAGGTCATTCTTCATTACAACTTGCATCTATTTTTTCACATGCAATACGCAGCTAATCTAATTCTGTATACTTGTGCAAAATGAGGGATTTTATGTTTTATAAATAGGACAATACCACACAGTATGTTTATAAATATGTATTATAAAAAATTCTCATGTTAAATAAAGTGTTGAAATATCTTGCAATGAACACTTTTCTTCTCCTTATATTGAAAGGAAAATAAGTTTCTAAAAGTAAAGCTTTGCCATTGCTTGAAGAAACTTCTTTTTTCGTCTTTGAGCAGCAAGCTGAAGTACTTCTTCTGGGTTGCTAGAATTCAGTTCCGTCTGCCCAATAGCTTTAATCTATGTGTCCAAACATCAACAAAAACTCAGATTAGTAATAAGTTATTCACAAATTTTGTCAATGCGGGAAAAGGGTAATTTTTTTAATGTAATGGTTCACACACAGACCACTGCGATATCTTCTTACGGGAGAAATTCCTTTCAATATATGAAACTTAAGAACTTACCGCTATCTGTTTCTTGTCTGTTTCGCCTCGCTTATGATGAAGATCTGAAACACTATTTAGGAAACTCCAGCAAAGAGTCATCTAAATTCTTAAGACATAATATTATTTGTATAGCAGTTTACAATTCTTTATCTTAACTTTCCACCCTGTTATTAGAAACAGTTTCCTTGCACCTTCTGTGAGCCTAATTCTTCCTCTGGCAAAATGAGCAAGGTCAAGGTCCTACTCTTTTAAAATGTAGCTATTTTTAAATAGAGAAAGGATTTCCTTATTTTGTGCTATCTCCCTGCTACACTTATAAATTCAATTACCATTACCAGTTTAACTAATAGCCAATTACTAAAGCCATTCTGGTTGAAAATCCCATGTAGCTTTTTAAAATAAAAGGATACATGTCAAGTATTCCAAGATAGTAATATCCCATATATAGTCATAATAAGAATCCATAGCATCATGGCTGAAAAACAGGGTTTCAGTTATTTTTATGCCATTTATATATATTTATTTGGCAAATGAAACTCTAAAAATCTCGTTTACCTGTTTTGCTCCTGAAGTGCTTTAAATGCAGTTTTATAATCTACCTCTCGAAGAAACTGGCACAAAATTGCCACCTGGAAGAATAATGGTTTGCCAATATGTAACTTGTCATGAGGTTATTATGTCATGATTTATACAATAATACTGCACCCCAGATGAATGCAGTACTGGCCAGTTTTGGTAGTATTTCCCTCCACAATTTTCCCAATTAATAGATGGATACATATTCTTACCTGCGTATGGCAATTGAGGAGAGAACAGCATTTTATCATTCGTTTAATCACCTATAGAGAAATATGCAAATTAAAGAAAATCTACAATTTATCCATTTACCCGGTATAGCTACCTAAATGAAAAACAATGAATACAAGTCATATCGCTTAACAATTGTTTTCTGCTTCACTATTAATAGCATAAGCAAAAACAAACTCTTAAAACCAAATATGTCTACCAATGTTCCATTTACTTCACTTGCTATAAATTGTTCCATTATTATCTTGGCTTCTAGTCTGGTTAGAATTAGATAGCCGGCTTCTGGAACAGCCAAAACTCTTGAAGAATCTTCTGTGTCACATCTGAAATAACAGCTTAATATCCTACCGGGACTAAAAGGCGGGGGACTAAAATATCAGAAATCAAAGCCTGGAATACATTCAAGTGTATGTTGAAAGAGAAATGCCTGTCCTGTAGAACATTCCTAGAGGACCAGATCAGATCAACCCTAGAGGGGAAAGGACCTATCTGCCCGAGCATGAAGTAGCCAACACACTAGGCAGATCTTGTTCTCCCATCGATCACCTGATTATGCTACCAACAAGCACCAAGGCAAGTCAGATCTGATACATCCTGAACCTGGCCGGTTCCTCTCAAGTCAGGTGAAACTGCTATTATAGCATCAATACAACTAAGGTGATTTAAGGATGTCTTATGGACAGACTGGAAGTGAAATAAAGATGGGAAAAACTATGGTGGAGGGAGGGGAAGTGTTCATACTGATATATATGGGGAAATGCCATTGAATGAGCAATTCCAAATAATGCACTTTATTCTAAGTTCATTGCAGTAGGATAGATGATAAAAATGTCAGATAAAAAGAGTTCAAAATGTCCATGTTTAGAATGCTGAACTTTAATTAGTGGGGCCACTTTAATACTGAGCTTGTATTGTACAGCAGCCCAGATCATCAGAGACCTCTGTGTGTGTGTGTATTGCTTGTATACTGCTACATAACCTCATCACTCACCTGATCAGTGTATACATCAGGTGGCACCATCTTAGTGAAGAAATCTGAGCACACCGCTCCTGCCTGAAGATAGTAGTGAAGTGCAGCAGAATATTGATTAGTTGCTACAGGAGATGGAGAAGAAAAAAAAGTTAATGAATTTCATCTAGTGGCCATATTCACATGTGACACGAAGTTAAAGATTTTTAACATCAAGATTCGTTAAATAATCCACAATGACCGAATTCATGCATAATGATATGGCTCATCATGCTAACCCCAAGATGCATCACATAACATCTTAACATTTGTTGTGAACTAGGCCAGGTTTTATTCAAGTTAGTTCGAATCCTATGCTGTTCTCTCTACCAATAGTGTTTGACTCGGATGGACAAATTAAGGCAAAATATCCTGACAAAAGAGAAAAAGAAATAAAGTTTTCAGTCCCGGCCTCAAAGTGACATTGTCCTTGCACCAAAATGTTGTGGCACCTACCCTTTGGAACATCATCTCTCCCAGAGATTAGATTGGCCTAATTCTGCCAGCCTTTCAAGGGGCTGAAAATGTGGCTGGGTTTCCCGACATGGGGATTGGATTGCCAGTTAAGAGTCTGTGAAATGCTTTTTTTAACTGCTGCCTGTTTTTATTTTACTTTGGCTGCTGATTATATACTTTATTTTGTTGTTGCTTTTGTTTTTATATATTGTTAGCCATCCAGAGGCACTACAGTGAGATGGCCAGACATATATATATAAATGGATAGAAACAGGTTTAACTCTACTTACCAAAATAAATATCTGCTTGAGTGATCAACCAGAAATGATTGTTTGAATTTATAGTGAGTGCATAGTTAACTAGTTCTTTGAGGGTAACCGCTACTGCTTCAAAATCTACTGACTGAAAACTGAAATGAGAAAACGTAATTAGTAATTGTATTTAAAACTATGCACTTAAAATCTGCTTCAATTAAAGCATTTAAATAATTCTATGTACTCCTCCGTACCCTATTTAACGATGTTACACATAAAGGACAGAGTTTTAGGCAAAAATCGGCCCCTTTACTGCTACATACATAAACTTCCTTTTCTGTTTTCTATTGGTTATAGGAATGATTGCAATCTAAATGTATGTCTATGACAGCCCCACGAGACAGAAAAAGTTTCTCGGTTAATCTAAAATGATCTATTTTATCAAAGATATTGTTTGCTCTCCTTATCAAAATCACCAACCAATATTGTGGAGCTCCATTCTTCTATCTGTTCAGATTTGGCTGTATACCCATTGCAAACTTTTCATTTCCACTCTCTCTTTGGGAATATACACATCAACAGAATGCCATTTTACTGTTACATGGAACCCAAATTTAAGAGAGCTTCTCTCTTCTCTGAAGTCCTTGATTTTCACCTATGTTCCAGTCTTCTGCATAATATGAAGCACCAGGGAAATCAGGAGATTCAGGCAGTTCAAATGAATATAAAGATTGCAAGTTTAAGCTCTCTACAAAAATAAGAGGGCATTCAAGGTGGGTTGGACTTAGATCTTTTGCTGGCATGCAGGATTTATGATGCATTTGGCCCCTCCCTCAGGCTCAGCCTCTTCATCTCCTACAAAGTATGGCTTAAATCAGTCCAGGAGAAGATATTTGCTATTGTCCATGCTTTTTAATTTCTTTGCCTGTCACTGCTAAGTATTTAATTCCAAACATCCTTAATCTGATCTAATATTTAAACTTTGCCGCCCCTAAGAACTTATTTGTATCTTACGTTCACAAAAAATGTAGTATAATGTAAATTCCCTTTTGATCCTCTGCTAGAGATGAGGACATGTTGTCCCAAAGGCTGCATGTTCAGACAGAGTGCGCTGGAATTTTCTTTTCACTTTCTTCCACCCTCTCATGCACCTACATGCTGAAGTATATCCCATTAATCTCACCAGCTCCCAAATTTCACTGTGTGGGAACAATTGAAGAGCCTGCAGAGCTCTGAATACTTTCCCTATTCTCAGCTTAAAGTTTACACGTTAAAAACAGCCATGTGTTTTATTCTGATCTTAAAGCAGTATGTTTCACTGGACTATTCCAAAATTTCCAGCCTGTATCAAGTTTTTTTTTCTCAAGAGAGGAATAATCCTGCCTTGAACTTGCAGGCAAGTTTTGTTCTAAAGTGTAAACGAAAGAGTAGGTTTAGTCTAATTTCAAAACAAAGTTCTTGGAATCCAGGTACTTTGTTTTGAGTTTGGACCACTCAAAAAAGGCTGTTTTGAACCTGAAATTCTGCTTAATCACGTTTTCAGCATCAGACCTAATACTGGATGGAAGGTGACCAATGGAGCTTTACATGAGGCTCTGAGCTAAGAAATAACCTGTACATATCTGAAGAAACAAAAATACATTTCACCATATTTATAAATGGAGTTGGACAAACAAATTTCCTTACTTAGGAAAAGATGATGGCCAAATGGAAATATACTCTGCTGTGACATTATTTACAATTAATTCCTAAAAAAAAGAAAAAAATATTATATAACATACAGTCAGGATAAAGTAAGTAAGAGAATTCAGAAAGCAAAGCGGATGATTTATGATAAAAGAATACTGTACTTACATGATTGTTATGAAGCTTGACAAACAAGGATAGTATTGTTGTCAAAACCAGAGGTTCCTATGAGAACATTGAGAAAACATGAGCTGATATAATAATTCCCATGAAGTTCAAATTTTCTAGGCAAATGCCATAAAGGTAGTCCTCATTTAACAACATGTTCAGTGACCATTTGAAGTTATGACAGTGCTGAATAAGACAGCCGGCCCCTATGATTACCATTTAGGACTTTCATTGCCAGCTTCTAACAAACTCAGTGGGGCAGCAAACAGGGGTTTGGAAATGGCGATCACATGATGTCGTGCCTAACAATAGTGTGAGATGGGACTTAACAACAGTAACCCAAACTGCATTGTAAGTCACATGATGCTGAATTTTGGATGTCACTTAGCAATAGAGTTGCCAGTCCCAATTACTGTTCTTAAGTGAGGACTACCTATATTTACTTAAGTTTATAGTGGTTTTATCTTCAGTCCTTCTAGACTACCCGGTCTAGTATTAACTACCTTAATTTGCTTCCAAATAATTGTCTAAAAGTGATCTTGGATACAATATCATGTACAATTTGCTGGGATCTTTTTTATAGAAATTGTTTTAAATCAATTTTCATATTTCTCAAATCTGCAGACAAGTTACAGTAACTGTATTTTAAAATATTTTGTATTAACTCATTAACATTGAAAATGATGTCCTTTAGAAGGCCGTGTAATTGATGAAATCACTTATATCCCAGTCCTGCCACTCAGCAATAGGACAACGTATTCCTTTTGTTAATATGTCAAAATTTGTTCTGATAAGGGTAGTATAAAAAGCACTTTCTTAATTAGAATATTTTTGTTTTGCATCCTTGTTAGCAATGGGGTGTTTATAGGATATAACCAAAAAAATACAGATGATGTTATGGTGACACACATAGGAAACAGGAAAAGCTTTGCTCACATCAGTGTAGTCGCACTAACTTTTCTGACCATACCCAGCAGGCATCCCTGTTTAGCAGAAACAGGCTTTTATGCTTTAACACAGGGGTGTCAAACTCAAGGCCCGTGGGCTGGATCTGGCCCGCAGGGTGCTTAGATCTGGCCCGCAGGGCTGCCTGAAAACAGCAAAGGACATTGCCTCTGCCAGTGAAAAAGGAGCAAGGGAGGGCTATGGGCAGCCCACCCGAGCTCTGTTTTTGCTGGCAGAGAGCTGCAGGAGGCTGTTGCAGCCGAAAACGGAGCTCGGGAGCCCATTTTTTTATTTTTTATTTTTATTTTTCGATTTGTATACCGCCCCTATTCCGCAGACTCGGGATATGTATACCGCCCCTATTCCGCAGACTTTTCGCTGGCAGAATGCTTGGGCCGCCACAGGTGCCCCCAACATGAATGATGTCAAGCTGGCCACGCCCACTCTGGCCACGCTCACCATGGCCCCCGAGGTCAAACACAACCCTGATGAGTTCCTCAATGAAATCGAGTTTGACACCCCTGCTTTAACACATTTACAATCTTTAACTCCAAACTCACCCGTAACTTTTTGATGAACGATAATAATTCATTCCTAAAGAGAAAATGTTTGTTTAATGTACTGACTTACTATTAATTAGATTAGTTTTATAAAAAAAATTTCTAGAAGAATGAGACAATGTAAAAGATTTTAATACAGTTCTAATCAATATTTTGAACCTCAAAAGGAGCAGCAAAAATAAAAGCATACCCAAATAGTAAGGGGAAATGGCAATATGCATAAAACATACCAAAAATATTGAAGTATCTCCACGGTTTCTAATGAGAATGTTCCTAATGGTAGTTCATGCCCCCGTCCCCAACCTAGATTTCAATTTTTCTCTTCTCTTCAAAAAGCAACCACCATTCTGCAGAGCATTTATTTCACCATGCCTTTATTGTTTTTATGTATGTTTCTACTTCACAAAAATTCTCCAGAGCATGCCTGTCTACCTCTTTTATCAGCTGCCTTGTTTTGGCTCCAATGTTTTTAGTGTTCATCACCTGAGTTTGCTATTTGTGGAAAAATTCAACTGTTGCTGTAATTATTCTGTTTACAATATACAAACAAGATTATTAAATATTATGTAAATATGGTACAAGCTATGTATTTATTTTGTATATTGCATAGAACTTACCCTCAACAATTTTAGGAGGCTACTTTTATTTTATTCTAAAGAAGCATAATTAGAAGTAAATTAGATATTCTTAGAAAATTTAACTACAAGCAAGATCGTTCCATGAGGACTCAGATTGTTGTTGGGGGCAATATGCTGACTCTGTAAATCGCTTAGAGAGGGCTGTAAAGTACTGTGAAGAGGTATATAAATCTAAGTGCTATTGCTATTAGATATAGAACATCATCATGATTACAACATTTAGGGATATAAAAAAATTATAGCAGTTTACCTGTACATAATGCCTAATGTTGATTCTCTCTGCTTTATTAAACTCATTCTGCCATCATTCCCTCGTTTGTGTTGGTGGGATACACTGCAGATTTGTGCAACAATCTCCCAAAGGTCTGTAGCTGCCCACCTGCCTTCTTTTGGTCCAGGAAGATCTTGACTTGTGGCAGCCAAAAGCTGGCCTAACTAAGCAAAAAAGAAGAAAGTCTTTGAATGCATAAATGCTATCTGTTCCAGCAATCTATCCCTATTGGAAGTTAGTATTATCCGAGTTAATACTAAAATCATTAGCCAGAAATATGCAGGATATTTCAAAAGAATATATAGGTCCAGATTATTGTCCAGAAACACCATGCTCGTTATAGTTCAGGTATTTCTGAAATTTCTGAATAGGGAGATTCTGATATTTAAACAAATAAGTCTACACATCTCAACCATGCAGCATTAATTATAGAATTCTGTGGTCTCGCTAATTTTGGACTATTGTATTATTTTTATAAAACTGAGTTTGGGCCATGCAGGATTCTTAATATGTATACAAAGGTAAAGGTAAAGGTTTCCCCTGTGCAATCATGTCTGACTCTAGGGGGCAGTGCTCATTTCCATTTCTTAGAGGAGGGAGCCAGGATTGTCCAAGGACGGTTCCCTGATCATGTGGCCAGCATGTTAAAGTGCATGGAACAATTACTTTCTCACCGAAGTGGTACCTATTTAGCTACTTGCATTTGCATGCTTTTGAACTGCTAGGTGGTCAGGAGCTGAGACAAGTAACAGGAACTCATCCCATCAAGTGGTGCTCAGATCTTGAACCCTGGCTGCCAGCCATCATGTCCCCAATATGTATATACCTGATGTTATATGGTACAAGCTATGTATTATTCCTACCACAGAATCAGTTGTGAATGGCCACAGAGAAGTGTTATTTGCAAATGCAAATATTTTACCAAGCAGGGTAGAAATCAGTACAGATAGAAAAAGCAAGCACTCTGGGAAAACAATTTATAGGGATGCATATTTGGATCCGAAGCTGACAGGAGTGCTTTTGATCTGGCACAGACCCCTCTCCATCTGTGAGATGACTAATTCCAGTCAACTACTTGTGAATTCACACAGAAAAAAGTGCAGCTTCTTTTAAAATACCAGTGATGGCCTAGATCTGAACTACCACTGCTCACTTTGGATCAGACTACTGAATGCTGCTACTAGATTACACCTTAACATATACAGCAAACAAGTTAGAACTCTGTTCAGGATTCCTCAATTTAGTAATCAATACAAAACTATGCCTTACCTTCACATAAGGATTAGTCTGTACCAATGAATGTGGAACTTGCATAGTTAAGTACTCGCTCTCCTGCCAGTTTAACATAAAGGCAACACATTCCTCTGCTACAACTTGTCGAAGAGGAATATCTACAATGGATTTTGAAACAGAAACTGATCAGACAAAAACTACATCCTAGAAAGTTGAGAGCAATTAACAAGCTTATGAAAACTTCCTTGCTTTTAAGAGAATTCTATGGAGCGGGAAATAGGAGGAGGAGGAAAGTGCCAAGACAGAACACGTGGGTTAGGGAAGTAACACCAATTATTTGTTTGTGGCTCATGAGCCATAAACAGGGATATCTAGAATATACAATTCTATGTATGGCTGACCATCAATCAGCATTAATGTAGCATTACAACTGGCCAGCAGACAAAAATGCAATTGTAAGAACTATAACTATTACTGATAGTAATACAACTGTAGATTGTAAAGACTGATAACTCTTAATAGAGCCAGTCTGGTCTAGTGGTTAAGACACCAGGCTTGACAGCAGGAGACTCTTAGTTCTAGTCCCATCTTAGGCATGAAAGCCAGCTGGGCCAGTCACTCATTCTCAGCCCAGCCCGGTTCACAAGGTTGTTGTTATGAGGAATAGAATTTGTGTGTTTGCTGCCTTGAGTTATTTATAAAAATAATAATAATAAAGGCGGGATATAAACAAATACATTCTTCCAAAGATGGAAATCTTGCCATGTACTTATCCTGAAAGTTCTTACCAGGCACTCTCATTTCTAAGTATCCCCGAACTCTGCTGATCAAGTCAGAGGGAGGACGTTCTCCAGAAAGTCCTACTCCTGCTTCATGGGTGTAAATGTCCAGAAGTAGCATTTCATTCAGCATAACTTGGCGCAACTTCGGAGAAAACTCAGTCACAAGTTCAAGACAAGCAGCAAAAAGTTTCTTGGCATGGACAAAATCCTGCAACAAAAAAGCAATAGGTTTTTTGTTGTTGTTGTCATCTTGTCACATTTACAAACATGATTAGCAATGCTAAGATATTATAGCAGAAGACAGGTGCTTGTGGCATTTTACATGTTAAGTTTTCTATAATAAATCTACTCACAGAACTGTAGTTCTAAATTTCTCTTGCATTCAAGAGGTATCTGACAAATCATGTCTTTCTTAGCATGTGCTGATATATTTAAAAAATGCAAACCAACAACTACAGAACTAAGAAATGAGACATGAGAAAAATAAGACCAATAAGCAAGTAATCTTTAAAATATATTTAACCTTTCACGCTATAGAGACCCAGTCTATATACATGTAATAAGATTAGATTTTTTGCATTTTTTGAATTTTAATCATAATTCAAAACACTATTATGGCATTTTAATTACAAGGCAATTTTTCTTTGTGGCCTTTCAGAATACCAATAAGCAATCTTTCTCACCTTAATTGTACTGCAATGTAGTCCTTTTGCCATCAAGATGTAGACCAAATCTCTAGTCAAATTATCTTTAATTCCTAAGATAACATTGCCATAAACATTTGGAACTTCCCACTAGAAAAAATATACATATATTATATTTTTACATGATTTTAACCATGTATCATTACATTCTTTACATTATATCTTTAAATAAAGGAAAGTACCTTATTGGAAACTGTCCAGAAATGGCGTTCAGATGTCATACCATGTAACTCAATTAAAATCTGGCGGATTCTCCAAGGATCCAGTGATAAAATAAGCTGATGCTCCAACTGACCAATATTCACACTTGCTGAAGCTGGAAAAAAAATCATATATTTATTGCTGAGAAATTTATACCTAAGTGACCATTAACTGTAAGAATGGACAAGATCTTTTCAGAAGTTGAGAAATGAGATAGCTTAATCCTTTCATTATATCCAGCTGAAATTAGTGTAATGACACAATTAAATAAAACATTATATTTACTGTTTGAAAAGGCAGGAGGAAGGCAGAGAATATATTTTGTGTGTACATGCTCTAAAGACTTATCACTTTTGAATAACTAATTTAAATTAAATTGATAATGGACTTTTCAGAGTATATACATAATTGTACATAAGGATATAAGCATGCTTATTACACTGTTGTATCAAGATTCTCAAAACAGGACAATGGTTTGTTAACGTCTCTCCCTATGCCTTTTCCATTTGACCCAACTAAAGGCACATCATCTAGTTATAATGATGAAAAAAAGCAAAAGAACAAGTTTGTCAGAGCTTCCATCTTTGCTACTCTCTGCTAAGCTTGCTGGCATCCTGCCATAAACGGAGGGAGGGAGTTCAAAGCAGTAAAGGGGAGGGGGTAGGTGCCCACAATGTCAGTGCAGACAAACTAGTCAGAAGGTTCCATGCAAAATACCATCAGCACTCAAAGAGTCGCTAAGGGTATTTTGCATGAAACCTTCTGACTAGTT
>JANHFL010005676.1:29675-46093 GCA_032468155.1 Oxyrhabdium leporinum | reverse complement strand
AAATAAGCTGATGCTCCAACTGACCAATATTCACACTTGCTGAAGCTGGAAAAAAATCATATATTTATTGCTGAGAAAGGGCCACAAAGGGGAAAACTTTGTAGTATTTGCACAGGAAACCTTAGTTCTAGCCTTGATTTGTTTGCAACCACTAATCCTAGTAAAAGAACCTATTGCTTCAACCAAATGTAGTCGAGGTTCATTCTGTTCTAAGGATCTAGCTGGGGCAAGCCTGAAAAAGTTACATAACCTCCATTCCAAGTCCAAAACATTGCACTGATTTATACACTGATAATAGCAGGGAAAACAAGCAGAAAAGCATCTCATTGTTGCAATAGCTTTAAATTTAGCTGTTTGTCTCAGGTGCTTGCTCACAAGCGAATTGCTACTAATCAGTAAAAGAAGTTATAGAAGATGTTGATATCCTATAATGAGCTATAAACTCCGTTGTTCTGAAGTACAGACATATACATTAACCATGGCCAATAGAAGTATGTATAATTGTGTAACTTAAGAAAACATGTCAATGCAACAAGCTGCATTACAGTAAAAATATTCTTACTATTTTATTCTACCACTAAAAGAAGGTTGTGAATAATTTAAGGGAAGTGGAAGAAATTACCTGGGATATCATAAAATGAAGTTATCAGCTTAGTGCCTAAATTAACTCGAAGTGACCTCTTCCTCATCTGATCAATGAGCAGTTTTCGTTCATCATCTTTCAGTAGAGCTATGAAGAGCTCATGGGAGGAAATCATGAAGACAAACTGGAGATCTTCCAAACCCAGACACAGATTCCTGCACAGAATTAAGAGCAAATGTTTGTGGAAAGAGAAGTGACAACTTCTTTCTTCAGACTGTTGGGTTAGTAATACTTAGGAAATTTATATATCAATGAATTCTTAACACAGATATCTTACAATGAAACACTTCCAATTCAATCACATCATTTCCTCAGATTACGTTAATGAAAGCTGCATGATTGCAAGAAAAGTAGCTGTTTTAATAAGCTACTAATAACTTGCATGTGAGTATATTTCTCCCCTTCAAAAACAAAATATCCTCTCTAATTTTCTCTTATATGGTTCTCTCTTCAGAAGCCACCAGCATTGTTTCACTATCCCTTATCATCCCAAAAAGGGTAAAAAACAAAATTACTGTCCAGTTTTTAACACAGTATAAATTCACTTATCACACACTTACTTTAGAAAATAAGCCATTTTTCTTTTTGAAGATTCTGGTGCATTTCCTACATATATTGATTTTGAACACACCTAAGAAGTTTAAATATTGAATAATTAAATCTCAAGAAAAATCCAGTAAACTCTTTAGAAAAACAGAGTATGCATTTTTGGAATGGTATATATTCTTTGGAACCTTATTTATAGCAATAACATTACGTAGTTATCTTTTGAGTGAAGGAAGCATTGTTCTCTATCTAGTTTTAGTTACAAATTAGAAAAGCCACATATATAGACACTAGAATAGCAAAGTGTTTTAAAAAATGCTTATTACATATGAAGAATCAGGGGAAGGAGAAAGGTCTCAATTCACATTATGCAGCCATATTTCATCTGATGAAATTTTGTTTGTTTACCAGTATAACTTGCTTGAGACACCCACACCTATTATGTTGATAATCCTCACCAATAATTAACCAACCTCAGATGCAGCAAGTATAGAAAAAGCCACTTGACAAAATCTTAAAATGAGTTAGGAACTCATAAATAGGCAACATGCCAAGTTACAGATATTAAAAAAATCTGCCTTAAAAGATGTCTTTAAAAGAAATAGCAGACTTATCTTCAGATTTTTAAAGGGAACATTAAACTGGAGACATGAATAATGAAATACAGATACATGTATCTGTGTATATAGTTAAATCTAATATCAGGAATATTTTTACCTCCAGGAGAAAGTCTATTTTTTCTTTGGTAGGTCTAAGAAGCATCTGAGTAAACTGGACACCAACTGGCCGACCCTGCATCACATCACAAACACTGTTGCATGCACAAACCTTGAAATATATTTCATCAAGAACTTCATCTCTGTGTAAAATAAAAAATAAACCAGGCAAATTGGCACACAAAAAACTTACACCTAAAAGACCAAGTAAGGTACTGTTTTTATATCCTAGTATAACAACCAACCGTACATATGCTGTATACATACGCAATACCTATTATACCACAGGATAAGTAACATTAAACAAAGCACAGAAAAGGGTAAGAAAAGCAAGTCAAAGAAATTAAGATAAGAAAAAACAACAAAGAAAAGGAAATTTTAAAAAAGTTAAAACTAGTTCACACCAACACCATCCACTGTACTTCTCCCTAACTTTCTATCCTTGCAAATTATTTTTCTTTCTCTGGGTTTGTACACCTTCTCTTCTTGAAACTTCTCACCTCTCTCCTTTTGACTACATCCAATGACAATTTTCTTCAATCTTTTCCTAGTTCTTGATCCATCACTCTTCCTTTGTATATCTGCACTACGATTCAATCTTCATTATTTCTCTTTATATTTATACACACACATTTTGTGTGTCTGTGTGTGCATGCGTGTATGTATATGCTGGTCACTTACTTTGGTGTTTAAACTACATTGATTCAGGTCTCCTTCATTCTCGACTTTATTTCTTCCTCTTTTACCACAGCATGCTCTTTAAATTACATATTCATACTGCATCCAGAGATATCCAATTTTCACTTCCATATAATGAAGTGGAATGCAGGACACTTTTACACTCTGCCACTTTTCTCTCTTTTGGCAAACATTTATTCCTTGCAAAAGACTGCCTACTACTTATTGTCTTTTTACTAACTTCTTAAAATCTCTCCACTTTGCCCCCTTTAGTAAATGCTTTACTATGGTATAGAAATTCATATACTTGCTCTAATATTTGCCATTTATGAACGTGAAGCCGTTCACTCCATTTTCCTTGGAAAATAACAATATGATTATCATAATCTGCATTTAGCAAACGTTCTAAATACCACTTTCTTGACTGAGAGCACAAGTTTACTAAAATGGTATTATGCATCACCCAGTATACAATTCAAAATAGATACTGATATTTTTCAGCACTTTTCACCATACGAAGTTCTTTCACAGCTATATTCTGGTTTGGGCATTAGTTTCAAAGAGTTCTCATTTTTGCCGTGATGAGTTTTGTATACTTTCACATTTGGAAAACATGTATTAAAGTCACAAAATCTTTTTAAACTTAAGGAGTTTTGGTGGTCAGGCCTTTGTGATATACCATTCCATCTAGCAAGCAGAACTGAGACAAAATTATCCAGTTTCAAGTTTATTACTAAGACTGAACCAGGCAACTCAAAGGCAAAGGTTGCTCAGAAATCTATATACTCTGCTAGGCTTGACAACTAATTAATAGATGGAGGTCAGAACGGTTCTCTCCTTCAATTTATGCCTCACCCTTGTTGAGCCTTCTGGGACAGTTGCCTTAACACCGACTGTCTGAACTGAATTGGTAAAGTGGGCATTCGGTTGTCTTCAAGGAAAATCTTCACCAGTTCCTAGAACACAAACACAGGCACCCCTTGCATGTTTTAATTAAAAATGCACGTACTTCAACTTCAGCACTGTGAAGCAGCAGTTAGGCTTTATATGGAAACAAAACCTTTACACCACCAATTCACTGGGTAGTGTTGAAAGATGGACCAGAAATTGAATCCATAACAATGATGAAAAACTAACATTAACCAATCAACTGAAGCTACGCTCTACCCCTCAATAATACTTTGGAATGACTTGGAGAATGAATAACCTGCCTTCTTTGAATAACAGAAGCAAATGGCTAAAAATCTTACAATAAAAATGCAGTATCTATTTCAAGGATCAAGATATTTAAATGCTTTTAACAGTCCTGAGTTTATCAATACTTGACTTGACAGTGGTGATATAATGATAACATGCCTGCTTTGCAGGCAGTTTACCTGGTAATTGCCAGATCTTAAGCAGCAATGAATTTGACTATAGGGAGTTGATGGTTGTGAACTACTGTCAGAAGGGGCAAGAACTCCACAAGCTTGACAGTAACCAGCTAGCCTCTTTTCATCTATCATGCAATGAAGTGATGAGCCAATCTAGAAAATACAATGTTATCAAAGTTGTAAAAATGTAGCAAACACTTCCAACATTTTATGCTTCAAGGCAAACACCGTTAATAGAGACTTGTTTCTCAAATGCCTATGGAAACATGTGTAATAATTTTTCAAGAATCAATATAATTTTGTTGTTGTTATCAGCATTTATTTACCATCCTTCTTCTAAAAGATACCGGCAGTTTGCAACATAGTATAACTTTGTTATGTATAACAATTTAAAGCATTCTACTATTTATAAAAAAACCAAAATCACAATCATGGCAAGATTACTAGGTCCTAATAATTTGAGGATCAGTCAGTCTTGTGAAACTATAGGCACTTTCTTGAAATTTACAATGAAGCTTCTAGATGGATTTCCATTTCGATAAAAACAAAATTCATTTCCTACTTTACTTTAAAACTTGTTACTCACCTTTGAAATCAATTCCTTGGTTCTAAAAAATTTATCTCTGGCATTCCTATATAAATCAAAGTTTGTGGAACCCTGCTGGAAGTAGATGGCCCCTAAATCATAGCATACCTGAAACAGACCCAAAAAAGCTATAGCAGAATATTTAACAATTTAATGAACAGAGACAATATCTTTGCTGTATGTACCACATTAAAAATGTGCTTTCTTTCTCTTTCCAAACACTGCAAATAAATCAGCCTTGAAACAATACAACAATTCTAAAACTGGCTATTCTTCACATTTTCAAAACGCTGGAAAGCTACACTATCTTCAAAAATGTCAAGGATGGCTGATGGCACCATTAATTTTAAAACGAGTTTCATTTATGAATCCAAAATTAAAGATAGTCCTCAACTTACAACAATTACAACTGGAATTTTGATTGCTAAATAATGTGTTAAATGAATCATGTGGTCATTAAGTGAATCATGCAGTTATTAAATGAATCATGTGGTCATTAAGCAAATCGTTAGAAGATGGCTGGAAAGGTCACAAATCTTACTCAGGTGACTGCATGCCTGCAACTACTGTAAATGCAAACTGGTTACCAAGTGTTCTCTTTATTCATGAATAAAAATTAATTTGTGATCATATGATTGTGGGGATAGTGATAGGAATAATTCGAGAACAACTCGTACTTCACTTGTTCGAAGGCTGTCATTAACTTAAAACAATTGTTGCACAAACTGTCAAAAAGATCAACCTACCTGGCACTGCATTTCCTCGGTGCTAATACTTAATCCGGCTGTAGAACTCTCTGTCTCTCCATTAACCATACCAGGTTCCATAGCTAGCAGATCTAACGTCCTTATTGTGTGAATGTAAAGGTCCTTGTTTAATTTGAGTGCTCCTTCCAAAACCAGAATGGAATCCGCAGCCTGCTCTTTTAGCTGGAACAACCCAAAGGAATGCAAATGCTTAGTTATTAGCACCTGTTTTGATTACTTAAGAAAAATGCTGTACTTCTCTAATTCAAGCTATATCAAATTTCACACTAACAAATGTCAATCATCCCTCGGTCAAATATCTCACATACTCAGTTATCTCCAAATAATAACCATTTAATATTCTCTGAGCTCAGAATGAGAAAGCTCATCATCACCCTGTAATTGCATGAAAAGGAAAATATCTTTATAATGAAGATTTACTTTTTGTAATGATTTTGGTTTACAGATATCTACAAAGCAGTTCCTATGTATCAAGTATTGTCCTACAATACCCACAAAAGAGAAGGACACTTGTTACTAATCTTGCAACAGATTTATTTATGAATTATTTTAAATAAAGAATTTATCTTTCCATGTTAGGAAAGATGGTTTAAAGATAAACAGATCAACTTGGTGTTATGAGCAAGAAAATATAATTATATCTCTCTGAAATTCATGCGGTAAGCAATTATTTCTACCACCACTAACTGGATTCAGGTTTCTGCACAGCAGTTTGAATGATACATACTACAACTACTGTACTCCTGTTGTTTTCACTATTTTGCCCTTGGGGGAGTGTATAAAATAGATTTTCCCTCTCTACTGATACTAATCAGATAGACATGCTGGAATAAACTGCACAGTTCTGCAACTAGCATTTTGTGACCTAGTTCCTTGCAAAACATCCTTATTCTGCCTTAGTATGTGATTCTTCCCTATTGTATGATTTAAGTCAAAAGGCTAAGAATATTAAATATTCCCTCCTGAAAGAATTTTCTCACATAAACTCCACAAATTCAACATATCCAATGAAGCTGGAGTTAGAAGTAAGATGGTCCAATTATCACAGTAAAGATATCAAATGCCATTTTCTTATGAGAAAGATCCTAACTTTAGCACTTTTCTTGAGTAATTGAATCAACTAACTTCTAATTATGGATAACTTAATGAAAAGCCCTTACCACTTTCAAAATGTTATCTGTGACTTCCTTTTCTTGTTGAAATTGATTCATACTAAACAAAAAAGCCAGAAACAATTGTAAAATTATTATTTAATGCAATATTAAGTTATTATGCTATTAAAATTTCCCATTCATATGTTCAGCATGCAAGAGATACAATTTGGTGTGGTAATTAAGGCATCAGGATAGAAACCAGGAGATGGTGATTTCTAATCCCACTTTAGGCACAAAAGCAGCTGGGTATTTTGGGGCCAGTTACTCTCTTTCAGCCTAGGAAGAGGCAAAGCAAACCACTTCCAGAATCTTTCTAAGAGAACTGCAGGGACTTTCTAAGCAGTCACCAGGGGTTAACACTGACTCAAACCCACAAATGGATACATAAATAAATAAGCAACAAAATGTTTTTCCTTACACTGTTTGCAATAAACCCCATTTCAAGAATGAAAACTGAATCATGTAAGGTTTAAGCTCTTTCAATAATTTTGCCTAAATTGTATTTGTTCTAAGAGAATCAGAATTATTTTATATAATTGTGCTGTAGTCAGGGATTTTGCCCTCTTTCCACTAAAAATCTTTTAATACATACTTTAATAATATGCTGTAAGACTTCAATTGATCAGATAGGCAACTACAAGTATTCAAGTATCAAATAAGTTTAATACATATTATTTTGTTCACATGTCTCACTGAAAATTAGATTCTGATTTTGGTTTAGGCTGAAACAGATAGACATACTTACACATTCAACTGAGGTGGACCAGGTTTTGCCAGTCTGACAGGAAAACTACTATTGACTATCGTTCTGATAGCCCTATTAAAAAAAAGCAAAACTGTTAACACTGAATAGTGAATTATTGTGATATCAGCATTACTTATTGGAGCTTATTTCAAAAAGTAAAGCCAGTGCAAATGACAGCAAAAGGCTGATTTGCATGTAGCTCACTCGAAACAATGACTTCACCTGTTCAATTCTCTAGTTGAGAACATATTGAAATAAAACAGGGCTTAACTTCAGTTTATCAATTTTTAAATTGTCATTTTTATGAATCAGGATCTTTAATCAATTGGTGTTCTAAACAATTTCAAAGGAAGAGACATTAGAAACTGGCTAGCCTACTCTTTTCACAGCTTATTCTTTTGCCGGGCTAAGAATCATACACAAACGGAATTATTGATTTATTTGTGTGACAGCTAATTTAAAAAAAAGCCATCTAGTGTGCACTTATCACTTATAAACCTCACAAGCAGAATAGGATTTATTTGACCTTAAAACTTCCTTCTAGTAAAGAATATTCAAAAAAATAAAATCTTACCATCTGTTGTAGAGCAATATAGCCATTGCAGTGGTTGGAGGTAAAGAGGCAAGGTCCATATCTATGTGTTTAGTTCCAGGAGGAACCTTACTGATGCACAGCAATTCATTTAATAGCATATTCAATACAGGGACAGATAAACTAAAAGACAAAAAATAATAATAACATAGATCAGCTCTTAATTTTGTTACAGAATATCACCAAAACAAAAACCATTAAGGTTTCAATGCAGTCTTTTTGCTATTTTTCTTTCCCAGCTGTTCTTCTATGGGGATACAAACTAAATCATAACTTAGTTTCCCGATTATTCATCATGATCACCAATGATTAATATGTCTCGAGACTGAATTTTTGCTTTATGTGTCTTTGAAATGGAAACTTCAAAATACTACTTATTTAGACAATGTGAAAATTAATACCTTTTACTATGACTTAATTATATGTAAACAATCTTATCCAAGAAGTCAGCTGATACCTTTTCTCCAGTACATCCAAATTCCACTTTAAATGTGCAGCAACCTTTAGAGCAAGTAATTTTAAAATGCGGTTTCTCTTATTATCAGGGGGAGGCTGAACTTGATTCTGTTCATTGACTAAAGGTTTGGAAGCCTGCTCCAAAAACTGAACAATTAGTTGAACTGGCGAAGGATCTGCCAAGGGGAAAAAAAACTTGAAAATATACACTCTATATTATGGAGAAGCAAATAAATGAAAAGTAAACAAGCAACTTTTAAAGAAACATATATAGGTATGATTTTTGTCTAAAAGAAAACTTAGTGAAACATTGATGTCACTGGTTTTACTCTCATTTACTATATCATTGTCATATTCAAGCAAAAATATATATTTATTTTTATTTATACTGGTACACATAAAAAACCCCAAATATACTATGTGATGTAGACCTTGAACAAGACTTAAGTGCGGTGCAAGTAAGGATCAGCAAATACCTCCTGCTGCTTTTATTTCATCATTGGATAAAAGAAGAATCCTACAAAATTTAATAAGAATCCTAATAAGCCCCATAGAAAATGCTATCACACTCCTCTATCCTCTGCAATAATCTATGAAAATAGAAGTTTTAGCTTTGAACAATAGCATTATTTACCAGGAGAAGACTTTTTCAGATGTTTCTCCAGCAGAGACTCTTCTAGCAGGAACTCAAACCAGGAAGTCTGTGGGGGGGTGCATGGTCGGCTAGATGTGGCCGCCTCCCGATCAACAGCTTCTACGCTCATTTTCCTTTCTTGAATTCCTTTGAGCAATCCTTTGGGCCTTGATTTAGAAGCAACATGGATTACGAGATCAATTGCTTTACGAGATCTAAAAGTTTAATTGCAGATCTTTTCATCCCAGACTTGATTCCACAGTCCAAATATAACAAATTGGGATCTCATATCCAGAAAAACTTTTAATCAAATTTACAAGTCAGAATTTTCATAATGAATAGAACTGTTGGGAACAGTAGCCCAGCTTTCATAAGACTGTGGCTTCCTTGGCAACCTTTTTTTCCATCTTTTTTTTGTGAAAGTTAAAAATTAACACAAGAAAAAAATAGAATAGAGATTACCCAATAAAAAAAACAAATTCATAATAGTGATTAAAGTGAACTGAAGGAAACAGAAAAAATAGATCCATATAATATTAATATAAAACAAGCTTATCATATATTATAAATCTAGACCATATTGCCCCATATTTTCATTTTACTAAAGGTATTTTTAAAAATTGATAGAGAACATCTCTTGAATCCAGACATCCACACACACAAACTGCTATATTTTCACCAAGTTATGTTAACATATATAATTATTTGAAGCCAAAAGAAAAAGGCCATAAATAGACATGACCAAATCATAATAGAGCTGTAACATTAACACAGGGCATCTGATATCCAACTTTTAAAAGCATTATTTGAGGAGTCCAATAATCACTAATTATGATGAATTCAGTTCATTCCTAGATTTATGTTTGTATGCTGAATCAGTGTTCATTCTGGAAACTGCCTGAATTAGTCCCTGCAATTTTTGTAGTAAGGTTTTCAGAAACGGCTTGCCATTACTTTCTTCCAAGGGCTGAGAGATTGTATGGCCCAAGGTTACTCAGCTGGCTTCGTAGCTAAGGTGAGATTAGAACTCAAGAGTCTTCCAGTTTCTAACCTGATGCCTTAACCATTATACTAAGCTGACTTTCACTAGATGATTAGAAGTGTATTTTACATTTCTTAAAATCTGGATCCATAATTTTTCCAAAACCAGATATTCCAGTTTCTCATTCCCCATATATATTTGTAATATTAAGCTCTATATCCCTTTCAGTTTTGTGTAAAATGGGGTTAATTTTATTTCAAATACTTTCCAGTTTTCTTTGCCAGACACTGCAGCTATACAGTTTCCAATACATATTTTCTCTTAAACAATAGCCAGACATGACCCAACCAAAAATAAGGCTATTTTGTGAGCCTGGAGGCAGAATTCCAGAAGAAAATAAAATGTGCCACGGTGCAGAAGAGAAAGAACTACCAATATTCTCCTCCTGAAGTTGAATTTTGAATAAAAAAGGTTATTTCCAAGTAACAATTGAATAAAAAGGGGAATCCTATTTAGGGATAGCCCTATTCTATAGAGGAATAGGAAAAGGTACTATCTGCACTCGTTTTAATATTTATTTTATGTATGGTGTAATCACTTTTCTATCCCTGTATAATTTATGTTACTGTATTTTTCTATCAATTTGAACATAGCATATCAATTACGTCTTCCGCAGTGCTGAAATGCTTAAATTTACTCTTATGTGTTTAATGGGATCTTATTCAGTGTTGCATCCAAAGAAAAAGCCAGGCAGGGGAATTCTGGGAGTTGAAGTCCAAACACCTGGACTTAACCGGGCCAAGTGTGAAAAACATTCACTGAAATACACGAAATGCCCCATCCTCTCAGAACCACGGCCTGCCCCCCCCCCCCCAGAAGATTGCTCCTGGTTCTCCTTGTTTATGTGAAAGCAACTGCCTTGCTATGCATCTAGTTCGCCTACTCCCACAAAAACGCACACAAAACAGTTGAGAAAAGTCACTTCCCCACCCCCACCCCTCTCACCTTGTCTGCACCTCGATCCTCTCGCAGATGGGGGGCCCATCCACCACAACCACCACCTGCGGGGGCCCTGCCTCCCATCAACCAAAATGGACGACGCCTTCCCTGCACCTCCCTCTCCTACCTTCCTGGCCTCCGATACGGCAATAGACAGCCGGGGTAGCTTTTGCTCCGCCTCCGTTCCTCAATTTTGACCAACCAGAATCGGAGGGCCGAACGCTGTTCCGTCATGGGCCTCCTGTCTTCTTCTCGTTCGGTAAAGAGCGTAACTTGCGCTTTTTGCGCACGGTGATCCCGAGGTAGATTCGAAAGGTGTTGAGTTTGAGTCCAGAAACTGAGCAGTCGGTTTTTTTTCTTCTTCTGCAAAGGTTTTTTGCAAATTTATACGACGTAGACTGGATTAGCCTCCATCCTAGGCTAGATTATGATTATCTTCTATGTTTAGTAAACTGTTTATTGCGAGCATACAGCATTAGATAATCAGCTTTTCTAGCTCTTTGCTAAATGAGTTATTGTGGCAAGTAAAGGTGAACGTTTCATACCTCTTCAGTGAGGTTGCCTGATTTTATCATTCCGTTAGCTATGATTTAAGGCTTACCGCTGGGCAATTATAAACAATACCTACAGTCAATAACCCATGGTTTGTTTTATTTTATTTAGAGCAGTCTTTCTCAACCTTGGGAACTTTTAAGGCATGTAGACTTCAATTCCCAGAACTCTGGGAGTTGAAGTCCACATGCCTTAAAGTTCCCAAGATTGAGAACACTAATTTAGAGAATTCATATGGCAGCCCGCCCACTCTCTTTCAGTGATTCTAGGTGGCTTACAAAAGAAAAAGTTAAAATATTCTCCAAAGCTTGAAGATTCCACAGGTGGTGAACCCCGTCAGATTTAGTTTGTGAGCAGTTTGGACATGGCTGTTGCTTAGTTTGGATTTCTCCCTATGGGCTGAGACTCTGAACTAGAAAGAAGGTAATGGCAATCCACTTCCATAGTACCGTGAACAAAATCAAATAGATGAGTCTCTGAATTCACCAGGAGACTCTACCTAAATAAATGTCTTCATGTGACATGTGAAATGTCTTGTTGACATTTAAAATGGAGATTCCTGCCTCGGTCATGCTCATCATAGTCATTTGTTGACTTAGGTGGGTGAACTAGGATTTAATAAACTGCCTAAGATGGCTTCACTTCTCATGCTGCTTTCTTCTAGTACAGAGATGGCAAACTCACATCATGTGACATATCGGGACTTTTTCCCCCTTTGCTAAATCTGGTGGGGGCGGGGCCAGCACATGGGCCGCGGGTTTAACACCCGTGTTCTAGTATGTGAAAGGAAATTGGCCTCTGGTTTGTATTTGCTCACTGTATGCTACAATGGTTCAGGTGCTTGAGAATTAACAAACCCAGTTTTACATTTGCATTTACAGGTACCAATATATGCCTGTGTGAAAGGATACAGTGATAAATATGCACATTTAAATTCACATTTCGATTTCAGAGGGAACTGTACCGAAGATGTGAATGTGCTTGGGATAAAACTGAGCTTCAGTTGTGCTTGTAGCATATTTGGCCAAATCAATCACTACAGGTAGTCCTTGACTTACAATGGTTCATTTAGTGACTGTTCAAAATTACTGACAAAAATGACTTACGACTGTTTTTCACACTTATGATTGTGACAGCATCAAAATGGTCACATGGTCACACTATCAAAATTCAGATGCCCGGCAACTGACTCATATTTATAACGGTTACAATGTCCTGGTGTCATGTGATCACTTTTTGCCACAAAATGAATGGGGAAGCCAGATTCAATTAACAACTGTTTTACTAATTTAACAACTGCAGTGTTTCACTTAACAATCATGGTAAGGTCGTAAAATGGGGTAAAACTCACTTAACAAATGTCTCACAAATTTGGGGCTCAATTGTGGTCATTAAATCGAGGACTACCTGTACAGTATTTTTCTGTTAGGAGGGAACAGGACATGTTATTGAAACAACTAGGGCTCCTAACACAGGTTCATTATCTTGACTAAAAACAATATGAAAGCCTCAGTTAACACGTCATGATGGGTGTTATAGGATAACAAGGGCCCTTCTATGCACAACACGGAATATGGAAGACTGAGACACATAGTGTAAGAAGTGTAAAATATGAAGTGCATGAATTAACAAATGCAGGATACATGAAGAAAAAAATATGTAATAGAACTGAATGAAGATGTGAACATGTGATGTTGATGAATACAACACTTGGGAGAAAGTGTGGAATAATTGAATGGTTAAAGTTTATGTTAGACAGTATAAGCTAATCACATCTAGAATATTAAAAACATTTAGGAGGAATTCAGATTGGTGATAATTGCATGCCATGCTTCAGCAAATGGTGTTAATGAAAGAACCACTGATGAGTTTGGGGGAAATTGTGCAATATTGTGAATGAATAGTATGTAAAAATAATATGTTTGTGACATGGAAAATAAAGTGAGAAGACACACACAAAATAGTTTTTAGACTGAATGAGGATGACTGCTTGACGGATGCCTACTTATTCCAGAAACATGCCTGTTTACATGGATACGTGGCAAGAGATTAATCTAAAATGATTGTTATTTACAATGAAGTATTAAGATAATTAGCAATGATCTTTATTTTTGGAGATGCTTTGAAAGTCTGCTCTACAGCTCTCTTGAATTTTTGCTTTGAAATAAGCAGAAATTGGCAGTTTTGATGTGATATGGTTAGAGCCTTGAGTTTTTTAGCAGCTCTTTTACTGTAGAAACAAAGAACCAGAATTACCTTTCTCATTCCTGGGATCAGAATGTTATCCCTTCTTTTCACATTTAAATGTGCTTGTACTTCTCATTGGCCTAGTTAACTGGGTGCATTCCCTGTGTATATTGCAGGCCAGTTATGGTATTGTTGCATTTATCAATGGTCGCAAATGCCTTCTAAAGATGCAGGATTGTAATTCCAGAAACTGTAATCCAACAATGCTAAAAGGTACTAGAGAAAGCAACTAATTATTTTAGCAATACAACATATGCTTTGTAGAAACTCTGGTTTCAAGTTGGATCCACAAAGAGGGATCATTTCAACCATTTGCACTTCTGAATAATATCAAATTAGACTGCTAGATTGTGAGATTGTCTAAAACAGCATCCTATGTTCCCATGATAGCATTTGTCTCCCTAACATATTTCCAGTAAAATCATGCTTCTTGATAGATTGAATGGATTGCATTTTTAACAATACGTTTTAAAAGTTTTCAGCAGAAAGGGAGGATAATTGAAGCAACTATCTGTGCGGAGGAGCAGGATGGCTGTGTTCAAATAAAGTTAAACTCCAAGGCAGACAACCTCTTTATACATTTAAGTGAATACAGAAAAATAACTCTGCTAAAAAGGATATGGCTTACACACCTTGCTAATGGGTTACTAGTTACTATTATCAACCACTATATAGTTCTCCTTTCTCCCTTCTGTAAGGACTTCTTAAAACCAAGTTCAAGACAAAGTATTGTTTTGTGGATTTCCTCAAGAAAAAAAAATCTGCGAAGTGCACAAAGATTTGAGTTTTGCACTTTTTAAAAAGAGAAGTTTACAAGGCACATTCTCCAGCAGCATTGCAATACTGACAGCCAAAGTTTAGATCTTTGAGTATGTTTTCAACAGCTATAATTATTTTTGAACTATATTAAATGTGGAGAATACATACTTCTTGTCATGCTTACATGATTCCACAATCTTATTATTTTCCAAATCCTGAAGGAATAACAAAAAATTAAACACAACTCCCTAAAAACTCCAACACTTAATTCAGAAACGGAATTTAACACTGTTATGACTGAGCATTGGTCTCCATGAGCCTTTGAGAGCTGCTTTTTTTTTAACATTACAAATTCCTTTTCAAAAGCATCTCATTACAAGTAAGCATTTTAAGAGATTTTACAACTTGAAAGTTCTTATTGTTCAGTTCAAGCATAACCAGCGAAGTATGGGAAGACCCCCATTATTTAAATTATAACGCACACTGAAACTCAAGAGAGAGATTACACGTTCCTTGCTCATGCTCAGAACTGTTTTCGGAGAATATACAGAACTGTAAAATTTTGTAACATAAATGTGTTACTATTCTCTAAAACATTTACAATACTTAGCACTGGGAATAGTATTCAAAAGGAATTAATTTTAGAATTGTAGAGTGTTAACTGCACTGGTTGGAAGGACTGGGATTCGTGAAAGGCTGATGCAATCCAACCATTTCAGAGAATTGGAATTTGTGTTCAAAATTCAAAACCACCAAACGAAATGCTGTTAGCTTCTATCTGTATATATTTCAATAGGCTTCAGAAGCCAAATAAAAATAAAAGAAAATGGCTTAATACCAATGAGCAGAGCATTTAAGAGCACCATTTCTCATCTTTCCCTCAAATGTCACAACACGGTTAGCAGTAGTACTGCAAAGTTAATTTCTTTTAGAAATTATTCAAAGCAAATATATCTTTCATTAACTTATTGCTACAACATAGAAGCATAGAGACATAAACTTGTACAGAAATAAATGACTGTAATATTAAAGAAAATTACATTTCAAAAATCAATGCATTTCAGATTTTAGTCCCTTTTAAGATAATTTTACTCAAAACTCACACTACAACAGGTTCTGTGAAGTGATTTGGATTACACAGAAGACTGGTACACTCCTGAGATTATCCTCTTCCCTGGAGCACACAGATTTTGGAGGGATGCACATGGCACAGTAAAGGAGGAAGAGGACACTACTTAGCCAGTCAGATCAGGCAAATCAGCTCTGGCAATCAATGGAGTGTCAGAGATGTCACAGCTAGACTGCCCTCACATCCAGCTGATTTGGAGTGATTCTTTTATGTCAGCAGGCTGAAGAAAGGGCCAAAAACATCAAAATGGCATCCTAACTATGAGACCAAAACCCTCCCCTTTTTTACATGCACTAATGCACGTATAAAAAAAGGACAGGGCTTTGAGTACACTGGTGTGGGCACCTCCTTGACTTTTTCGGCCTCTGGTATGGATATCCCCGGCAGGAGATCTCCAAGCTCAATTAAATGTAAAATAAAACAATTACATTTTCAAATTCTTATGTTCAAGTAGCTCTGACTTGCATAATAAAAGGCAGCCTTGATTAGCTTCCCTAAAATGCTATACAACAAGACAATGATAAAATATTCATATTTCTCCTCTCTGGCTACTTCATTAAGTATTATGTAACATTAAAGTCAGAAAAAAATAATAATTTTGGAACAAAATACTTTTCAGCAAGTACATTTTTCAGGGCATACACTTAAATAACTCTTTTTAATTCAAGATCATGAAAACAGGAAAAAAGTCAGAGAAAAAGTGGAAAAAGTTTAACAATAAAGAACAAAGTTGTACTAAAATATAATAAGAACTTTTACTTTATGAAAGTAAATCAATTTACATTATTAGCTTGCTCAGTAGTGTAATTTAAACTTCATTTTGCAGAAATATTTTAACTAGACAACTGCCGCATTTGGAT
>JANHFL010005676.1:18197-29348 GCA_032468155.1 Oxyrhabdium leporinum | reverse complement strand
GTCTTGTAGGGACGGGGGATAAAGTGGTAATCGTCCGTGTTCTTGCAGGAGTCTCGCGAACTCCTAGAGGACACGGTAGTTGAAGCTAAACTTCTAGAATATGAACCTTCAACCTTTTCTTATTAAATGGCTAAATTTTATGTTGGTTCATTACCTTTTTAGATAGGACATAAGAGTGCCTGAAATATATGATTTAAAGACATGAAAGGAAATCTTTGTTTAATTCAACTTATTTAGAATACTATTATTGACTGGGTACCTAAATCAAACCTTTCACCAAACATAGAGTATAATAATGCTCTACTAAAAATAATAATAAAAAGGCAGTCCCAATTAGAGAGTTGCTCTCAGCCAACAACTTAGTCTTCACAGCCTTATTCTCAGCCATTTGTCTCCCTATTTTTTCCACTGTAACAAATTCCAGGAATATAGTAGGATTTCCAAACTATGAAAATAGCAGAATGTTCCCCATCCACTCCACTTCCAAACCTATATATAGTTTTATATATATATAACTGGAGAATAATGTCCAGCAAATACTCTTATCCTTTTTTTGTATTTGCCAACATAAACAAACATAGCTAAAAAAGTAATTGCTATGAAACTGAAACCAAACTGATGTTAAAATTGAAAAACTGGAAAGATGCTCTCAGCCTTGGAAGCCATAATTGCTAGGATATAATTGTGTCTGAGTGCTGAATGGACGATCGGAACTTTGATGGAACCCTGACAGATGCCTTTTAATTCTTGGAAGACAGTTGTATCTTCTATAGTTCTGGGAATATCTCTCTCTTGTTGTGTCAGTTAGTCTGTAATAGTCATGCAGGATACACTACACAGTTTTCATGTAGTCAGTGATGTGCCTTTGTGTGCATCTGCAATTTATATGAAATAGAAAAAAGGTTTGCTGGAAACCTTAGCCTTTTAAAAAATTATGCAGAGTCCATCTTCAAAGGATGCAAATATCTCAGGACTGGAAAGATATTATAGAATTGATTTTATATACCAAGTAAGACCTATTCCAGTATACTCGTGTGAAGTAATTCACATATGGAGAATAGTTCATTTTGACCTCCTGACAAAACCGCCCATATTTTGAGTAGCCAGAGCTGTCATTTTCTTCATAATAAACCTAGAGGAAAACAAGAAAACAATAAACAAATAAAACAAATATTTATTTTCAGGGAGGAATCAAACACATTTTATATTGGAATCCTTAATTAAATTCATGTTTATAATTTAAAATTTTTAAAAGTAAAAACGTTATACGCATGTAACCAGTTAATTTGTTTGCTTTTTAAAAAGATTTCTATTCCAGTTTTTTTTCATATACAACTCAAGGTAAGGATCATACCAACACACCTTCTCCCTCTAATTTTCTCCATAACAACAATCCGGTGAGGTGGGCTGACACTGACTGGTTTTGCCCAAGAATTCACCGTCTTCTGATTTCTAGGTTACACTCTTAACCAAAACTAGTAGTGTTCGATTTATGACTATTTACTCAGAAATCAGTTATGACAATGTTGAATGAAGGGACTTACTGGTCCCTGAAGGATTTGTTTTTTTACTTCAAGCGTGTGTTATATAGATGAATAGGTCACAAGATTTATCCCATGTAATATTTATCTGTAGCAATCATCATTGAGCAAGTAGATCTTGCTTCCAAAAAAACATGCTGAATTTGGCTCACTGGTTTCTAACACACTTATTATGCAAATTATTAATATATCTTGTAAACTGCAAGAGCTGGTGGCTGAATCATGTCACACTACTACTTACATGACCATTGGCAATATCTAATAAGTCTTTAACCCTGCATCCTCTCACTGGTCCAACTTCATTGCAAATCGAATCTTCTATGACCAGATATGTAGCTTTGTAAGATGTGAGTATTTTGTAGATATCCTCAGCTGATCTTTTGGAATAGATCTGAAAAATCTATGGATTTAAAAGATATTTAGTTGAAAACAGTTAAAAATACGTATGTCGGAAGCAACAGCTGGTTATCATTTTGGAAGCGAAGATGAAGGGATTGGAGGTAAAACCACTCATCCTTTCCCCAGCTTAATCCAAAAAGATGAGGAATTATTGGATTGTCTATAGGGAGTGCTTATGGACAGGTCATAGTATGTAGAAGCAGATTATAAAATAAAGTCAGATAGAGGGGCACAGAGATGGGGGAAATGTTACACAAAGGACCAAGCTTTTAAAAAAAAAATATTGATCTCTGTAGTTTCAGAATAGATTTCAATGCCTTCCTGTGACAAATCTATCTGGACCCCTGGATAAAGAGCAGCTGCCACAAGCTTCAGAGATTGAGAAAGAGTATTGTACATTATATATTTACCTATGAAGTTTGAGTTCAGGTTATCTGAAAAATGTTCCAGTTTTAGTTTTACATGCAAGACACCTGCTATCTTAGGATAAATGGAGACTCACATTTTCATTTCTCTTTTGCAGGTCATCATCATTATACAGGGGTAGATTTGTCACCATCCATCCAGTGCAGAGCCTGATTACACCCATTAACTGTGGACTTCCAGCAAAGACAGCAGCAATAGGAGCCTGTCTTCTGTAAAAAATAACGAGGCCTTGTCTCTTACACATTCCATGAAGACACATGTAGATTTCAGAAATCCTATTTGAGCCAGATTTTGTTCCTGAGTGTAAAGGTCAGTTCTTAGTAACAATCCAGATGGTGGTTTTATAAATAGCTCACCTGTAAATCAGTAAAAAGAACTGCCTCCTTGCCAGTTCACAGAAAAGTCATTATAATGAAATTACAAAAGGATTGGCCCAACTGGCTTAGGGGACAAAAGACTTCTAATGGAAAATAGTTCAGTTGCTGAAATGCTGGTAACCTAATCCCCACAACTTCAATAAATCTTAAAACAATTCTGTAGGTTTATGCCTGGAAAAAGGATTGCTGCCCCAAAGCCTGGCACTTAATGACCCAGAAGCAGCTACAGTCAGTGGTACTTTGGCACAGCTTCCAGCTGAACACACCTTTTCCTGCATAATTACACATGTTTTCATAACATCATAAAATTCGGTAACGTGTTCCTTTTGGCCCTGCCTTTGAAAAGGTTTTGGTTGGATATGTAGTTTTATTGTTTTGTTTCAATGACTGAAAATGCTGTTTTTGTTTTTAAGCTGCTGAATAGTTTCGGCCCATGTCAACTGTAGACATTTTATCCTTCCTTCTTATCTTGTGTAAACTAACCTGTTTTGTGCCGGTTTGAGTTCCTGGCTTGTTTAAAAAGGAAACAAGTCAGAGCTCCTGATTCAAATATTAATGCTAAAGAAACTATGGTTTGTACAAATGTATCATGACAGTTTCTAAAGCAGACCTGGGCATTCTACAGCCCACGGGCCACATCCGGCCTTTTACGGCTCATGGGCCACATCTGGCCTGTTACGGCCCACGGCCCACATTCAGCCCTTTCGTTGTTTCTGAAAGTAGTGGCGGCAGTGGTGGAAGCAGCTCTATTAGTTCAGCCCTTTGTATAGTCCCAGTTTCCCAGGTGGCCCCTTGGGAAAATTAACTGCCCACCCCTGTTCCACAGCCTTCTCAATCACCATGTAATAATCAAATTTCAAACATGTGAAAATGATAGTGTATAAATTAAAGCTCGTACGGTTAACCCACTAAGAGTTTTTGATCAGATAACAGTGCTATAGCCCACAAGAAGCCTGGATAAACTCAGGAAAGAACTATTGAACCCACTATGTGGTAAATGAATCTGTGAATCAGATTACCAAATATTCTGCAGTTAGAAAAAAACAAAGATTACTTACTTAATCCAGGTCATGAGTCCTACTGTATCAGGGTCATAAAATTCTTGGAGCTCTGAGAGTTCTGCCATTATCCTAGGAAAAAACTAAAAGGAAGCACCAAGGCTATGAACTGTGGGAAGACAAATTACAAAACTTTAAATAATGCAGGAAAGTGGACTAAAAACACCTTTCTAGCTTTACCATCAGACCACATTTTACATGCTCAAAAATCAATTTGCTACATACAGCAAAATTCAGTTTCTTTGTCATAATCCCCCTTAATAGAAATGCATCTTTTGGGTTCAAGTACATGTAATTAAATCTCATGGCTTATTAATATAAGTATTCCTGGTTTTGTTAAGTTATTCAATATCATAAAGCATTATTAGAATTGCATGTGAGATAAAGCTAAAACATCCTTCAAGCTCAGTTCATGCAATTTTCTTGGCAGCATTATAGAAAGCTTTTGCCACTGCTTTCTTTCAAGATAGTTCTCACTCTAGCTAATGTGCTTCTCAACCTTGGCAACTTTAAGATGTGTGGACTTCAATCTCCAGAATTCCCCAGCCAGCATGCTGGTGGAGGAATTCTGGGAGTTAAGAAGCCCACACATCTTAAAGTTCCAAGGTTGAAATACACTGCTGTGGCTTATCGCCCTAGTATTCACGGGATGTTTCCCATCCAAATGTTAACCCCAATCCTGCATAGCTTGTGATCCTGAAGTCAGCCAAGTATAGTCACGGTTAAGACAAAAAGTACTATCTAGTATCTGTACCATTTTAGTGCTACTATTTTAGGTGCAGACATTTGGTTAAATATCTTTATGGGAAAATTTCTGTGTGCAAGATTGCTATACATAATGTAGTGAACAGTATCAAAACCAAGTATTAGCTCTTATCAGTAAATCTTCCAATATTCTGCATAGTTAGTAGGAGGAGGGGGAACGGCAATATTTATATTGTATATAATATTCTATTCTTACCTCTTTCCACAAACTAAACCCTATAATAGCTGGAACAGCCATACTCAGAATAAGAGCCTAGAAGAGTAAACAGACAGATAAAATAGTTATATTTTGGAGTTTCTTTATGGTCCCCACCCAGGCAGATTCTTTCAAATCACGACTGTACATGTCTTGGGGCTACAGTTCTACTTAGGAATACATCCCATTGATCTTTTTTTTCCTTTTCTTAATAGATATATGTAAGTTTATATCCTAACAAGGATGAAAGATGGCATATAGAGTTCTTTTGGAGCAGCGTAGCAGTCAGTAAGTACAAAAATAAATGGTTCAGCTGTGTGAGGGAATCCTCAGGCTGCCAATACACCACCACTAAATGGCAAAAGAGTTGTGCCTCTAATGCATTCTCAGTTAGGGAAGAGACGTAAAAGACATATCATCCACAAAATACAAAATTGGCAGATGGTAGTTCTACCAGACTTGAGCGGATGACACTTATGCTCCAAAAATGGTCAATGAACAATAAAAAGGAACACATTTTCAGTTATATGTATCATCTAAGCACATGTGAGCCAGCACATACACTCCTACACATGCCTTTACTTCTTCAAATCCAGTGAGACAGCCATTAATAAAGTCCAGACATTTACTCAACCAAGTATTCAAATTGCCATATGTTACTACAGCCTCTGCTTTGCAGCAAACATAAGGGGAAGAAGAAGACAAGGTATAATCTAACGCCCACTTAGCAACTTAAGCAGGTTGCCAATATAGTCTGTCTTTCTCCTGATTGGTCTTTAGCCCTTGGGAAGGCTATTTTGCCAGGTAATCAAGATGACAGAATAAGAACACTCACAGAATAACAATATTTCCGTAGCCTCCCTTGCCCAAAACTAATTCATCCATCTGTCATGATCACACTGTAGCTCACATTTTGCCTGACTCATGAGGCTTCCCTAAACCTACAGCTCTTCAGCCAAATAAATCAAATACATTGATGCATTCTGAACTGCAACAATCATGTTAGAAATATGCAACTTAGAGATAGTACAAGTCTGTATAACCACATGTCTTTTCCTGTCTTTACCTATAAAATTCTATACAGCAAGCCTCATCCATAAACTATACTCTTCGAATCCTATCCATATCAATTTTCCTTAAAATGATGGCCTCCTAAAAGATTCAGAACAGCCTTTGATCAAGCATCCAAGACTTCAGAAAGCTGCAGTCTGAACATATTTAGAAGATACCAGGCTAGAAAGGGTTGGGTATATCCTGTCTGCAGATCATGATTTTGATGAGAGATGACTTTTTATACACCCTCCAGTGAATACAGCCATTCCTTATAGTCACTATAAACAAGATGAACTCACCAGTAGAACAGGATGCACAGTTTTCAGTCGGATCCACTTGAAAAGAGTTGTCCAAAGCTCAGGAGAACAGACTCCAAATGCCGCAATCATACAAACATACGGAGTCCACACGTATTTCATTCTAGAGAAACAACACAAATCCAGAAAAAAAGATAAAGGGCGGTACCGATGTGGCAAAAAGGACAAGTTTGGCAGAACCTGCTGAACTCGGACTTGAGAAATGAGAAATAAAGTTAAATTTCATCTGAACTATATTGATACTTCACTGCCAATTCTAAGATAGCTTCATGGGCACTAATTTCATGTGAACAAATAAGAAACAAACTTTGCAAACAGACTTCTGGTTAAAAGTCAGTTACCGTGTGAAATTTTTTCTTGCATCAACTGGTACCAACTGTTTCTGAGAAATCAAGAACAAATGGGGGTCCCATTCTCCCTGTTCTTCTCCTGATAATGTCATGTATCAGGATGGTCAATGCTTTTATAGTGCCAAAAACTAGGTGTGTTCTATGTGTATCTAAGCAATTCTTTTTATTTATCAGTGCCCAAAGTTGTATCACATCAGCTCAACAGGAATGTCAGCTATTTGTATCTATAAGATTTGCAAGTCCCTGAACGATTCACCTATGTGTGTCTTTTCTTTAAGGTTGGGTAATATCAGATATGATACTAAAAATAAAATATAAAATAATACTGTAATATATATATTACATGTATATATTACATATAATAACAAAATAAAAAATACTGTCACCCTATGAATATGAACATTCGTTATTCAGAAATGTAGTTTGATTCTGTAGTTTTCCTTAAATTAGGAACAGCAGGTAATGTTTCCCCACCATGTCTGTTCACTCATATGTAAGGGCAACATATAAGAGGCAGCCTTAGTTCTCTGTTTTCTAAAGAGCAAAGAACAATTGTCTGACCTCTATTAGTCCCAACCCATAGAACAGGGGTGTCCAACTCAAGGCCCGGGGCCGGATCCGGCACATGGGGTTCTTAGATCAGGCCCATGGAGTTGCCCTGGAAACAGCAAAGGACCAGCCCACGGTGCTTCTGCCATTGAAAATGGAGCTCGGGAAGGCCACCTGCGGCCCTTCTGAGCTCCGTTTTCACTGGCAGGGGGTTGGAGCCAAAAACAGAGCTCAGGAGCCTGTTTTCGCTGGCAGAGAGCTCAGGCCACCACAGGCGCCCCCGACACAAGTGATGTCGAGCTGGCCATGCCCACCCTGGCCCCGAGGTCATACACAACCTGGATGCGGCCCTCAAAGAAATTGAGTTTGACATTACTGGACCTACATAACATTTATTTCTAATGAAATACTTTTACATTTAATTACATACAAATGAAATTAAAACAAATTTGGCTTTGATCTGGGTTTCTTAATGCTCCTTGGAATGTGGCTCTTGGCATATAACTCAAAGTTCAGGTGCAACCCTCATCCATGGTTCTAAAATCCCAGGTTGCCCACCTAGGTCTGATATTGCAATGATCAATATCAAGTGTAAGAGTCTGTAATCCACTAGATGAAGCTATACTTTATTGGTAGTCAAAAGTTCGCACAATGACAACTGGTTGTTTGTAATCGTTTATTTTAAAGGGAACCAAGGTAATAACATCAAAAATCTTTATCTTTCAGTTTGTGTTTTTCATTGTAGCCAATCAGATGCTTTTGAGAAGCTCACAAACATGAGAATATATTTCTCCTTTATTACTGTTTCTAGGCGACTATGCAGATATATTCCATAAGCAATATTTGAAGTAAAATAAAGTCAATCATAGCCAGCAGTCATTTATAATCTTATCTTTACCTGATTTTTTTTATAACTGCCTTTTAAAATAATCTAATTTGGGGATTAATGCGGCACTTCGTAGGAGCAAATGCCTTAAATTAATTTTCTATCATGTTACTAATTCTCATGCAAAACACACTTTGATGAGTACAGAAGTAATAATGACAAATTCACTTAAATAGAGATTCCCACTGCAAGTCTCCCTACTTAACTCCTCTTCCCTATAAAGGTGCTTGTAATTCAAGCCTGTTACTAATCAGCCACAAGTATTTATTTAAAAATCATAACCACTCTTACCCATGCGCAGGGAATTTTTAATAAAACCATATGTATAATATAAACAGTAATATCTTCCACATTCCCAGTAAAAAGAAATCCATGCAGCCTTCTCATGGACTCACCCTTCCATCATCATAGAAAGCAACCCCAAGGAAACTGTGTGCAATATATGGTAGGCTACTTCTGGTCTTTCACCAATCCCGCTCTCATGCGTGGTTGGGTCGTTGACTTGTTGTTTATTGCTGTGACATCGGAAGAGAAAGAAAATGGGGTCATCATACCTCTCTCTCATGGAGTTTGCTTGACAATTAAATGACCCATCAGATCCAACAATTGTACTCTTCATTATATTTTCTCTGAAATCTAAACTCTGATGTCTTAACAATAATTCAAGAAAACTGGGTAGCAAAGGAGTTACCAAGGACAGAATGAGAAAGAAACACCTCCTTATAGTATGCTCAATACTATAATGTATTGAGCAATAAACAGCGTGTGAATGGATAGTGAATTCTGCCCAGTTCAAGAACTAATCACAAATTCTTGGATTTTTCTAACTATTGAGAAATGCTTTCTAACATCAAGAATTTTTTAAATAGTCATAAGCTGTTTGCAACGGGCTCCAATTATAGATCTGGAAGTATTTGAGGGGGGAAATGAAAGAAAGGCTATAACAAACGTAAAGACAGCTCATATTCTTTCTACCTAATTTTGAAGATGAAGGACAAAAGTGTTGAACACATATGCAAATATGACATGCAGGTATTGTACTTATACCATATGCAAAGGAAGGTAAAATTCAGATTTAATTCTACCACTTTATTCAGCTTGGGAACCCCTTACGCAACATGTAATGGGTGTATCAATTACACCAAGTAACTAGTATCTACAGAAACTATGGAACAAAAATTAAACTTGATAAAAATCAACTTACCTCATTTTCCTAAAGGAAGCCTGACCCACAGAAGCAAGGCAAATAATTAGTACCAAAACGTAGAATGGCAATAGCGAAGAATGAGTGAGCCGCAGGAAGAAGTCTTGGGATGGTGTCTGAAGTGATTCTTGACAAAGCAGCCAATTAACTGTGAAGTTCCTGTTAACATCAATGGAAGCGAAACACATGAAATAGCCATACATGACCCCAGCCAATCAGAATAATGTGTTGTACTGACTTGATTCACATGGAAAAGGCTATTCCCGTAATACGTCTTCATTTTGCAGACATGTTTAAAAGAACAAGCAACAGGGCCACTTACAGAGCTTATTTCACCAGTTTTATTTGTTTGTTTGATTGTACATCTTTCCTGTAAACTCTGTTTAACAAAATCACGGTCAAAAGCCGAGTGGCTCAGTTTGGCCTTTCAATGGCAGACTAGGGATACTCTCCAAAGTGGAACAATGAGAACAAAGAAGAGCATGTAGCTGTAAATATGCTTTAAGTTAATGTACAGTTTAATTAAAATATGTTTTTTAACAATTGTTGAATGACTTTTTTCTTTGGGTACCTTAAAATTAAGATTTGAAGGCATATTTTGGAAAGTCTTAGGGACCGCTCTTAAGTTTTCCAGGGGCCAGATGTATGTTTGGCCTGAGTCTATTCAACCCCATTTTATCTGGAATTCTTCCATTCTCCCAGCCTGTGAGCATTTCCATCTTCTACAGAAAGACAACTTGATGCTCTTAGCTGAGGCCACCTTTCGACCTTTCCCAGTACACAAGCATGTTTCTTTCTTCTCAAATGTTCCATCTGCTTCCTCACTCGCTGTCTACCTAACAGCTACTTCAGCATTGCCTTCCATTTAACTCCTTGATCTGTCTTTTAGCTTCTCCCTCAAGTTTACTAGTCCACAGATCTCACTTAACTAACAAGCTACTCCTGAAATCTGTCACTAAATAAGACATGTTTTGTGGAAACCCACTAGATGATCCTGAATTCTAATTTCTATCAATCCCAGGCAGCATGTCTGATCAGATTGATGTGGACTCCAATCATAAAAACATTCCACAAGAAAAAAGGATGAAACAAAGCAAACTAAAGGAATGTATAAAATTATTCCAGATCTGCTACTTGATAATTTATTGTGGTCTTACTGGTACCTGAACCTCAGTTTACAGGGGACTAGTGTCTCATCTTTATTCAGCAATTGTTCTGGCTTTTAAGACTTTGCCTGCACAGTTCATAGCACTTCCTCAAGGACAGAAGCACATATTTTAAAAAGAGCCCAGAATGTTCCAACTGCTAAATATCTGCTTATGATAACTGCTACTATGTGTGGGCAGAGAGGATGCTCAAAACTGGAGCAAGGCCCTCATCCAGTGCTTCTAGTACATAATTATGAGGACTGTGCAGGGTTTCTCACTGGATCTCTCAAAGGCCTTGAAGTGTCGATGAATACCTCTCTGCATCATTAAAAATAGTTCTATCTTTTCACACAGCAGCAGCATTCACAGGAAACAACAGCTTTTGAGAGTACTACAATTGCACTGTTATGTACACTAATACCTTTTGGAAACCAAATACAAAATACTATCTAATAAGTACTTTGTCCTGTTTGAGCTGAGGTTGGAGTCTCCTTTGTTAAAATTTAGAACATAACTCAAAACGTACTGTTTAACAACACATACTTTTTAAAATTCTGCTTATTTATTTCTTTGTTTTATAAACTATCACCGTACAGAGGTATTAAAATAAAAATAATTATGTTGCAATGATGTAGATCATTACTTCAAACTTACTTATTTGTATTTAATCCCAATTTTACTTCAAGGACTTTAATTAAATGTTCATTTTCTTTATGGGAAATAAATGTCTGAAAAAGAAAAAAGATAGCATTCTTTTCACTCAGGTAACAGAATTACTGTATTTTTTGGGAGTATAAGATGTTCCGAAGTATAAGACGCACCTAGCTTTTGGGGAGGAAAACAAGAAAAAAAATCTGCCTCTGCCTCCCAGCAATTTGCCTC
>JANHFL010005675.1:0-15358 GCA_032468155.1 Oxyrhabdium leporinum | reverse complement strand
AGGATCTTATTTGGAATTTTACATTTCTCTACTGTAATTTTGTTCCTTGCTTTGGTTTTTTTTCCCAACTTTTTTTTTTGTTTCACTGGAAAAAAAGAAAGATGCTCAGTTTTAAACGTTAAAAAGTGTACAAGTTGCTTTGTTACAATAAAACTTAATGTGTACACAAGGGGGCTGATAGTCTTCACTATACAAAGCCTGCTTTGGGCCCATCCTGGTGAGTTTGGTGTTTCAGTATGCCACTAGAGCCAAATACCTGACACTTCAAACCAAAAGGTTGCTTGTGCAAACGGCTGCAACCCCTTCCCCTCTGCTATCAGTCTGGCTCCTCGGGGCTGGTGGGGTCCAGGGTTCAGGCTAAACCGTCATTCCTTGCCCCTTTTTCCCCCGTGATTTGTGACTGGCTGTTTCTCTGGGGTGGAAAAACTGGACAGTCCCTCTATAAATTGACAACCAAACTAAACAAAGGTGAACTGGCTGGTTTTCCAAACCTGAACTTTCTGGGGAGATGAAAGATACTTTTGAGGTATCCTAGAGTGATGCTTTTAAATTTTAATTCAATGTAGGAACAATTATGTAACTTCATCTGTTGATATCAATAAAGATCATCGCTGGATTGGTCTTTCAGAGTGGCTTGAATTAAAAAGCTTTGTTTCCCTTGGGAATTGTGGGGCATAGCTCATTGGGGTTATTCTTGTCCTCTGGAGCCTTCGTGCCGTTGACCAAATTTTTTAAGGCACTGTTATGTATATCTTAAATTGGTATTATTAAAGAGTGGCTTTTAACACATGGATTGGCATCTTTTCAAGGACAGTCTCAAATAGTAAGAATCGCCTGCTGAAAAATTAAACGTGAATTTTATATTGGTGCAGCCAAATTCAATTTTCTATCAGGTTTTTCTTTACAGCATCTTTTACTCAAAAAAACAACAACATTGAAATAACATAATTCTTCTGTTCTCTTAAGTAACTGCCTTAAAATAGGCTTATTTTTAATCTGGATCTAAACAAATTCAGGCCCGATTTCCAACAGTTTACAGGATCCAATTAAGAGATCTCTGAATTCAAGTTGGATATTAGAAAATTTGTGTTGCAAATTGCACCCAATGAGAATTTTTTCTCCCAAGATTACAATCAAGTTTACAAGGTGGATTGAGACTGCTCCCAAAAATTTAAAAGTGGAAAGTAAAGAAAGGCCAAAATTACAAAAAATGGTTTAATTAAAACAATCCTTGGGCTGGAAGGGATTTTATTGGGCACAAGGTATTGGTTGAAAAATGCTCCTGGTACTGTATATAGTATAAGACTGCAATGAAGAAAAGTTTATGGGAAAGTTTTCCTCATTTCTCTTTATTTACATCCCGCCTTTATTATGTTTATAAATAAAACAAGGTTGAATGAGTGGCTCAGAATCGGCCGCCCAGCCTGTCGGGTCTGCTATCCTCAGCATCCTCCCTCCCGCTGGCATCCTGCCATAAATCGCAAGGGGGGGAGAAAAGGGGATTTTGGGGAGGGGGGCATAAGCCAGCCGCCCCAGACGCATGGGGGCAGAATGCAAGACTTTCCCCCCCCCCCCCGCAATGTGCCCACGACTCGCCTGGGCGCGCGGGGGTGAGGGCAGCATCCCCACGACCTTCCTCGGGCTCCGAGTCTACCTGCCAGGGCCGCTGTGCAGGAGCCCCGCGGGAAAGACACGGGGGGGGGGTGTCTCCCCGGGCTCCGGCAGAGGGCGCGAGACGCGCGCTGTGTTTCCTCCGCGGGGCCGGACTGAGTTTGAAGAAGTTCCCCGCCGGCGCCGGACGGGCTCCGGTGGCTGCAGCGGCGGCGATGGCGGCCGGGCAGATCCAACAGGTGAGCGCGCAGGTGCGCCTTTGCAAAGCGGCTTCCCGGCCGGGGCTCCTGCGCCCACGCTGCGAGGGGACCGGCGGAGTGGGGAGGGGTCCTGCCCAGCTGGGCTTTTGCAAAGCCAGGCGCCAGTTGGGGATTCCGACGGTCACCGCGCGTTTTGTGAGGCTGGAAGAGGAGGGAATCCATGGCTCTGAATTGGCTTGTTTGGGGCGGGGGTCTCCGAGTAGAGGGCTCTCCAGGGCAGGGGTCTCCAACCTTGGCAACGTTAAGCCTGGGCGACTTCAACTCCCAGAATGCCCCAGCCAGCTGATGCCCCAGCTTTGCAGCGGAGGGGGTCTTTAGTCTGCCTTAGGTGCGTTCCTTTTCTTTGCGAAGGTGCCCCCCCTCCCCAAAAGGATGGGGTGTAGATGGATGGCTTCTGCTGCTTGCTTCCCTGCCTGCCTTGGCGCTGTGGGGTTGGGGCTGCCTGCGGAGTGGAGCGGAGAGGCTCCTTGGATGTGTGTTTGTGCCTTGCGTTAGGCTAGGCAGCTGAATCACATGGTCGTTAAGTGAATCTGGCTCCCCCCCCATTGACTTTGCTTCTTGGAAAGCCCCCCGGCCCATCGCCATCCCACCTGCTCTGCCCTGGCTTAACCTTGAGCCGAGCTGTTGCGTTTCCTCCAAAATCCGGTCTGTTTCCTCGCTGGGCGAGACTTTCCTGCCCCGCCACTGTTTGTGCAATTTCCAGGAGTTGTTTGTTTAGAGACGGGAAACCTTCCCAGATTTCCGGCTGGGGTGTTTCTGCTGTGGAATATCACACTGTGTGACCCCCCCCCCTTCGCCCTATTCTGCCTTGAAATGCGAAAGAGTAAAGCATCACAACACAACTCGGCCCTTGTGGGCCTTCGAGGCCGGCCGCTGCCACCTTTTTCCTTAATTTCCTTTTTTTCCAGAATACAGGTAGTCCTAGCCTTAGGGCCACAATTGAGGCCAACATTTCTGTTACTAAACAAGACAGTTGCTATGTGCGTTTTGCCCCTTTTTGCCACGGGTAAAATGAATCACTGCAGCGGTTCAGTTAGTTACACGGTTGTTAAGTGAAATCCCTGAACAATAAAGCCGAAGGATATAATCTTATTGTTAATTGTTTCAGGTTTAATATTTTTTCTTACGTTTTGAGTTTGTGTTTCGATTGGTATTTCTGTTTGTTTTTCGAGTCGTGTTTCTGACTCTTAAATTTTGGGTTTGTTTTGGTTCTGCTCCTGTCACATTTAAATCGTCACCCATCTCGTGAAAAGTGACTTACAACAATTCAATAAAGTTTTAAGTTTGTTTACGTTTTGATTTCTTGTTCTGCATTTTGCCTTTGCTCATCTGTCTTTATGTTTGTGCAAGCGGCAGAAGGTCCCAGATCCAGCAGGGACCCAGCAGAAACTGGAATCCGAAAAGGAATCGGTCCGCCGCGCCATCCAGAAAGAGCTGAAAATCAAGGAAGGGGCTGAGAATTTGCGGAGGGCGACCAAAGATAAGAAGAATTTGGGCCCCGTGGAGACGGCCCTGAAATCGTCCAGCCGGAAGTTGGAGCAGCTGCATTGCCAGCTCCAGGCGCTCCAAGCACGGATTGTCCCCGGGGAGCGAGACGTTGGCCAAGCAGGTGGGGCGAGGAAGTGCACATGGCCGGGGAATCCTGGGAGTTGAAGTCCGTGCGGCTGGCCGGGGAATCCTGGGAGTTGAAGTCCAAACATCTTGAACAGGCTGGCTGGGGAAGGTTGGGCGTCCGTGCCTTTTAAAGTATCCTCTGGGAACTGAAGTCCGTGCCTCCTAAATCATGCCACCTGGGGAATTCTGGGTGTCTTAAAGAATGCTGATTGGGGGATTCTGGGAGTTGAAGTCCACACCTCTTAAAGCATGCAAATTCAGAATCTCTGAGTGGCCTCCCGTCCGGGTCCCGCCCCTGCCACCCAAGGGGCTGCTGTTCAGTTGCCTCTTGTCAGAGTGGCTTTTGTGTCCCACTGCGCAGATGCAAACGGGTTGCCCGATCTCAAGCTTTGGGGGAAAGACCCCGACCACGTTTCAAGAAGGCTGGAGGCTTTGAAGAAACAGCTTCACATTGAGCTGAAAGTGAAGCAGGGAGCCGAGAACATGATCCAGGTCTACTCCGGCCCGGCAAAGGTGAGCCCGTTGTCCGCCCGAGTGCCAAGTCGCCCCCTGCTCCCCCAAGGCTGCCTTACGGCAACGATTCTCAACCTGGGCGACTGTAAGAATTCTGGGAGTTGAAGCCCACACAGCTTAAATTTGTCAAGATTAAGAAACACTGGCTTACGGTCAAGTATGAGTAGCACCGCTTTATAAAGCCTTAGTAAGACCGCTCTTGGAATACTGCGTCCAATTTGGGTCATCATATTATTAAAAAGATGTGGAGATTCCAGAAAGAGCGCAGGGAAGAGCAGCAAAGACGATTAGGGGACCGGAGGCTAAAGCCTACGAAGAACGGTGGCAGGAGTTGGGTAGGGGTCTAGTTTAATGAAAAGAAGGACAGGATAGTAATGTTCGAATATCTGAGGTGGGTCAAGCTGTTTTCCAAAGCACCACAAGGCAGGAGAAGAAGCGATGGATGGGAACTCATCAAGGAGAGAAGCGACCTGGAACTGAGGAGAAACTTCCTGACAGCGAGAACAGTTAATGAGTGGAAGGACTTTCATCCAGAACTTGTGGCTGCTCCAACACCGGAGGCTTTTAAGAAGACATCTGAAACGGTGTAGGGTTTCCTACTCGAGCGAGGGGTTGGGCTCGAAGACCGTCCAGGTCCCGTCCAACTCTCTTATTCTGGAAAGTTCCAGTCACAGAGTGTATGTAGCACAAATTTGGCGCTGACCGTTGTCTAGATTCATGAGTAACACATCCGCTGAAGTGGAACTTCAAGCCTGATGCTGATTTTTCACACCTTGTACGCTTGATTCTCTCTTCCTTCTCCAGGAGCGGAAACTCCTGGCAGCTGCTCAGCAAACTTTGCAGGACAGCAAGACGAAAATTGAGCTGATCCGTATGGAGATGCTGAAGCTCTCTCAGGCGCCGGGCGCGACGGGTAAGCCCCCTCCGCCCGACAGGGGGGCCCCCGCAGGGCATGCAAACAGCGGGCACCGCTGGGATACCCCAACAATTCCCCCCACACACACACATACACACAACCCTAACCCTTTGCAGGGCTGGCCGGCAGGGCCCCCGCCTTGCTCCTGGAGCCGCGTCTCGAAGCCCTGAGGCATCGCCTGCGGGTGGAAGCGGCCGTGGCCGAGGGAGCCCAAAACGTGGTGAAGATCCTCGGCGGGCGGCGGCTGCAAGACCGGAAGATGTTGGCCGAGGTGAGAGGAGCTTTGCACCTGCAGCAGACGGATTCTGCAACCGGAGTCGGTGACCCTGCATGTTTCTAGTCCCTGTGGAGGGTGGAGCCTTCAATTCAAGGGGGCTTCCTCCGACGGATAGGTGGGACAATTACAATTCCCAGCACACACACACACACACCCCCGCCAGCGAAGACGGTCACTAGATTTGCAGCACTGTAGAGGGACCTCTGGAAACTGCTGGATTAAAAAAAAAAGACAAATATCTGCTATATCTCTCACACTTGAATCATCCGCGCATGTTGAAATTCCCTTAACGACCGTGGCAAGAAAGGTCGCAAAACGGGGCAAAGCTCACTTGACAAACGTCTCGCTTAGCAACAGAAATGTTTGGGCTGACTTGTGGCCGTCAGTCAAGTTAGTTCAAACTTCCTTTTCCCCCCTCCCGCTCCTCTCTCTCTCTCTCTCTCTCTTTTACGCCGTGCTGTAAAAGGCTCAGGCTTGTCTGCAGGAATCTTCCCAAAAGATCGATCTGTTTCGTCTGGCTCTCGAGCACCTTCTGAGCCAACTTTCTCCAGATCATCCGAGACGGGGGCTGATCAAGCAAGAGCTAAGGAACACCGTCTCCCTGGGGGCCCCAAAGTCGCCCCCGACTTCGATCAGGCCCACGGCTCTCACAGGTATCTGTCAAGCGACTTATTCTCCAAAGCCCCTGAGGGCAGGACGAGAGGCCGTGGGGGCGGGAGCCCCTCGGAGAGGGTAGGTCCACATTCCTGACAGTGAGCAGAATTAACCAGTGGGATGGCTTTTAAGGAGAGACTGGGTAACCACTTGTCCAGGATAGGACAAGGACGTCTGCCTGAGCAGGGGGTTGGACTAGAAGACCTCCAAGGCCCCTTCCAACTCTTTCATTCTGTTATGCTGTTGATTTTATTTCGAGATTTGTGTGTGTCTTTCAATCTGGCGAATTCAAACCTTGATAGACATACGCTAGGATGCAATTAGCGGGCTGGGAGGAAGGAAATCACTTTGAATGAGAGGAAGTGCCAATCCAGAGTTTTGTGTATGGAAAAAAAAACCCAGCCAGAATGAAGTCTTAACTCTCATTTGACTTACAAAACTCTGGATATTTTAAAAAGGAATAAAGCCCTTTCTAACGACATCCCAGCTATAAAGGTTCAAATGCATTTTTTTTTTCAAATTTGCCTGCACTAATTAAACTTCACAGCATCAAACCCGTTAAATATGATTTTCTGTTCGAGCCTGTCTGAATGCAAATGAAAAGACAATAAAAAATGTGCATTCGTAGATTACTGGAAGCAAAGAATACCATACAGATTTTATTACTATTTAATTTTCTTTCTTTTCCTTTTTCATCCATTTACCTCCTTTCTCCTCCTCTCTCTTCCCCTCCCCTTCCTTTTTTTTCCTCCCCTTCCAATACCCCTTCCCCATTTTTTTTTCCTTTTCCCCCTTTTCCCCTTTTATCAAATTTCTACAGTGCTCCCCCCTTAGAGTTACTCTGGCCAGCATTATTACATGAAAGTTTCTCCATTTTAGGCTTAACAGCATTTTTTTCTCTTTTTAACAAAATCAAGGAGTGTTCTCACGTGATAAGGAAAATGTTGTGGCATTTTTAAACAGATTGACTATGTTTAGTATAATAACAAAGTTATCTCACTCATCCTTAGAGGGTATGTGTGTGTGTGTGTGTTTATGTGTAAACACTAAGTTAAATGGCAACAAAGCTGCAGACAGGTTTGCCAATTTCCACAAAAACTTCAAAGTACACCAGATAAACAGAAGCCTGTTTTCTGCGTATTGTAACTGGATCACATTAGTCAAAGAAGCAACAACTCTGTTCAATCCCAGAGAGATAAAATCGGATTTCTTTTAGATCTACTGGCTAATTCATCTGGATTTTCCGTTCTGAATTATTCCGGTAAATGATGTGAATAATCCCGGGCAATTTTCTCATTCAGCTATACATTTTGAACATTCTTCCTTACAATCCCCCTGAGCTGTAATTTTCCTGCGCTTGTTAAAATTGCTCTTGGGTCTTCGCATAATTAAAATAAGTGAATGCACAGGGAATAATTTTGACGGATTTTAAGGTTCTTCCCTGCGGCATAGTTTCCCCTCTCTGCGGTGGCGCCATGGAAAGTTAACTCCCGAGAGCTTCAACTGTGTCCCTGGAGCTTTTTCAAAAACCGAGTGGACGGTATAAGAGCTCCTGCCTTGAGCAGGCGGTTGGACTAGAAGACCTCCGAGGTCCCTTCCAGCCCTATGCTTCCATTTTCTAGGAAGCGTCTCTCCTTGGCTACAGCTCTTCCAACCTTCGTGGTGGTTCTCTTTGCAGGTAGCCTCCAGGTACGTCTGGTAGGCTGTGAGGACCTCTTGGAGAAGATCTCGGGCCGTTCCCGCGTGGCCACTTCCTTGCCTGTTTCCACGAGCCCTGGGGACTTCAAGCTCTTGAGTCGGACGTGGGTGGGGGTCAACCTCCCCGGCCGGGGGTCTGCGGGGAAGCTCCTTCGCCAGGAGGAGCTCAGCGGTGAGTGTCGAAGGCCCTCTGCGGAAGGAATCCCAGTGGAGAGAGCCGCATGGGGTCTATTATCCAAATAAACATGATCAGGAACCACTCTTAAGATGGTGACGTGGGTAATAAAGAGATTCCCTGCAATCTCTTATTCCAACTTTATTCTAAAACGGCGCTTTGGGGCTCCCGAATGAACTCAACATACAGGGAGTCCTCGACTTACGAGCACAATTGAGACCAACATTGCTGTGGCAAAGCAAGGGTCAAGTCAGTTTCCTCCTATTTTGCGGCACCGTTCTTAACTGAATCACTGCAGCTGCGAAGTTAGTAACACGGCCGTTAAGTGAATCTGGCTTTTCGTTGACTTGGCTTGTCAGAAGTTCGCAAAGGGCGATCAGGTGACCCCGGGGTGGGGGGTGGCCCGGCCGTCATAACTACACGCCGGTTGCCAAGCCTTTGAATTTTGATCCGGCAGTCATGGGAACGCTGCAACAGTTGGGTGGAAGCTGGTCCTAAGTGCCGCTGTAGCTTCAGACCCGTCATTAAGTAAATGCCACCGGTCTGTAAGTGAGGACTAGCTGTACTGTTAGGGGGGCTTGGCACAGGCTCTCCCCAAAGATCTGATGTCACCTCTGGTTCTTCTTCCTTCCTTCGGCAGGGGAAGTCCTTGCCGTTCTCAAAGTCGACAACAAGGTTGCGGGTCAGACCAGCTGGGGTCCGGTTAGCAGGCAAGCCTGGAACCAGAGTTTTACGCTCGAGCTGGAGAAGGTAAGCCTGCATGTCCCCCTCCTCAAAATCCTCGCCTGCCAAGGGAGGATTTCAATCGGCTTTAGAACAGACACACCGCAGATATGCAAGCAGTCCTCCACGTTTAGAAAATTCAAGGGGGGGGGGATGAATTCTTTATGGGCCGAGTGTGATTAGACACACAAGGAATTTGTTTCCGGTGCGTAAGCTCTCAATGGACACACAACAATAATAGTGATAAGCAACAAAGTTGTCCTCATCGGGAATAGGCAGGACGAATAACTGACACCAAATTTTCCGTTGATGAGGAAGAGGGTTGCTAAGTCACACCTTGTTAAGGTATGGAGGGATTTGTCCCTGAACACTGGCTCGACATCATGCTGCGGTCCTGGAGCAGAAACCCACATCCCCAGCCAACCCCCAGACCGCTAATCCCCTGCCAGCATTACCGCAAGCAGCAGATCAGACGCCATGCTGAGGATCAGGATCCCGGAGAAAGGGGTCCCTTTCCTGATCCCTCTTCCCTTGGCCCTGCAGTCTCGGGAGCTGGAGATCGCCGTCTACTGGCACGACTGGCGCCGGCTCTGCGGGGTGGCATTTCTGCGCCTGGACAGCTTCCTGGACAACGCCAGCCACCCCATGGCGATTCCCCTCGAACCCCGAGGGACGCTCTTCCTAGAGGCAAGGGGGGGGTGTGCTTTTGCAGCATCCTGGGGGGGTCACGTGATCCCCTTTTGTGACCTTCCCAGCTGGCTTCCAACAAAACCAGGGAGGGAAACTCGATTCACGTAACAACCCCCGCGATTTGCTCCATCACGGTGGCAAAATGATTGCAAAACGAAGCATGATTCATTTAAGAACCGCCTTGCTTTGCAATGTTGAAGCCCACAAAGTTGCCAAGGTTGGACCTCCCTAATTCACAGCCATCGTGCTTCCTTCCTTCCTCCATAGGTGACGTTCAGCCAGCCGGTCGTGGAGGCCCACGCCAAGCTGCAACGCCAGAAGCGCATTTTCCCCAAACAGAAAGGTAAGAGATGCTCCTCAGGGAGTTGCGGATGAAGAGCAGAGATGCCAATACTTTTTCCCCGCATTAAGAGTGTCCATCGCATCATCCGATGACCATCATGGTGGCAGCTGAACAGCTCTTAGAACCTAGACCTGTAGGGCTGGAAGGGTCCTCAGAGGTCTTCTAGTCCAACCCCCTGCTCAAGGCGGGAGACCTTGAGCAACGCTGGCTTTGGTGTCCTTCCCTGCAGGGAAAGAGTTCCTCCGAGCTTCTCAGATGAACGTCAACATTGCCACCTGGGGACGTTTGATGATGAGCCTTCTGCCCCCCTGCAGTTCCTTGAATGCTTCGAGCCCCCCTTTCCGAGGGTCCCTGCGACCAGATGTCGCTTCTGCAGCTGTTGCCGTGGTCAGCCCGGGGCCCTTGGGGTCCAGGTGAGCCAAATCTGGAATCCAGTTTGTTCGATCCACTGGTGGGGTGATCTAGGAACGGAATGCAGGTATTCCTCGACTTAGGATCACATTTTCCATCGGTAAGTGCGGCGGTTGTTAAGTGAGTCTGTTACAATGTTACGACCATTTTTGCCAGGGTTGTTCAGCAAATCACGGCAGTTCTTAAGTGAATCATACAGTCGTTAAACAAATCCCGCTTCCCTCGTTGAATCTGGCTGGGAAACAGCAATCCCACCATCACAAATCCAACGGCCAGAAGGCCGATGTAGGCATCTGGAGAGAAAAGGGGAGTTTAAAAATATTTTAAAAAGCCCCAAATCTCTCTTCCAAATTCAGCACTTCCCCTCCAGCGAAGCCGATCGGGGGAAATCAGCCGCCCCCTAAGCCCCCCCGCCTGTTCCTGCCTCTTGGATCCCGCAAGGAAACTGTCGCGCCTCCAACAGATCCGGCGGTAAGTCTGGCTCCCTTCGGTTTGTCCTTCGGTCCTGATGAGTTTTTGGTTCTGTTGGGGAGGTTGTAGATTCCGAGCGCCTAAAGGCATAATTTGTTTGTTTTTATTATTTTATTATTTTTATAAATAACATGCCTGCTAAACCTTCCTCCTCCTATTTTCCCCACAAAACCAACCCTGTGAGGTGGGCTGGGCTGCAAGAGGGAGGGCCTGGCCCAAAGTCACCCAGCTGGCTTTCATGCCGGAGGCGGGACTAGAACTGCCCACCTTTTGGTGACTGGCCCAAAGTCTGTTGTCCACCCAGTGGTTTCCTCTCCTTCCCTGGGTTCTGTTTTTAGGACCAGGAGACTCACCTCCTCCATGAAAAAGCAGGCAACCTGCAACAAACCAGCGTCAGGTACGTACCAAAACGTTAGGGCGTTCACCAACTTGGCCAGGTTATCGACAAGGTGCTTTAAACATCCTTTGCCGCAGTTGCTACCCTTGTCCTGCTGGGTGGGAGCATCCACCTGCTGCCTGGGTGGGGATGATGGGTGCAGGTAGTCCTCAGCTACAAATGAGCCCAGCGTTTCTGTTGCTAACTGAGACCGTTGTTAAGTGAGCTTTACCCCATTCAATGACCTTTGTTGCCATTGTGGTTAAGAAAACTGCAGTTGATAAGTTAGTAATCTGGTTGTTAAGTGAGTCTAGCTTCCCGGTTCACTTTACAAGTCAGAAGTAAAAGGGGATCACGTGACCCTGGCGTGAAAAATGATTTGCATCGCTTTTTTCCGGTGCCGTTGTAACTGTGAACGGACACTAAGCAAGAAGCTGTAAGTCGAGAACTACCTGTCGCAGGCTATAGAAATGTCAGGCAGGAGAAACTTTGGACCTGAGCCGGCTTTCTAGAGGCTTTAAATATTTTTCTTTGCCTTCCCAGGAGGATCGCTCTGCAGCTCGAAGACTTCTGCTGCATGGCGGTGCTTGGCAGGGGCCATTTTGGAAAGGTAGAGTAAACCTAGAGTAGGGTCACAGGCAGAGATCACGTGGCCCTGGGATGCTGCAACCATCGCCAACCCCCGCCCAAATTTTGATCACGTGGGAATGTTGTGACAGTCATAAGTGCAAGAACTGGTTGCAAGTCGCTTTTTTTGGGGGGTGGGGTGCCGTTGTAACTTCGAACAGTCGCTAAATGAACGGTTATAAGCCAAGGACTGTTGTACAGCAAGCGGAGAAGAACGGATGCAAAGTATTTCTTAAAAAATAATTCTTAAAAAATGATTGGGTCACCTGAGCGTTCGTGGGGCAGGCAGGCGCAAAGGTGTTGGGGGAAAGCTGGTTTTGATTTTGGCCCGTTCCCAAGAGGATTGGATCCTTATTTCTAGGTCTCGCTCGCCCGTCACAAAGCCTCCCAGAAGCTCTTTGCCATCAAAGCCCTGAAGAAGCAGGAGATCATTAGCCGGGATGACCTGGACAGGTGAACCTTGCTTGGCTTGTAAGATTTGCATTTGGTTTTCCCTCCAGGAGGGAGGTGAGAAGAGACGACGGGAGCAAAGTTTGTGGGGTGGATGGCGGATTTGAACTCAGGCCTCCCTACGGTTTGCTCTTCATGACTCAAGGGAGAAAAATGACACTGCCAACTAAGGAAAAAACTCAAAAAGTTAATTATAGCCGTGCTTTTTTTCGGGATGGAACTGAAGGTCAGCGATTCTAATTGTTGGCATTTCCTCTTAATTTTGTTTTTTTGTTTTTAAAGGTAGTTTGTTTCTTTATTTGGTGAATTTTTACGCTGCCCCTCTCACTCATGCGACTCTGAGCTGCGTGCAAAGTTCAAAACACAGAACAATGGGGGGGAAACCAGTCCCAAAACAAATAACAAATCATTTTTTTTTTAAAAAGTAAAAGGCATTTTAGGAAAGGTGCTAGTCCTCGTGAAAGCGAAAGAAAGGGGAAAGTGAAGGGGAAAATATGCTTCCAGGAACAAAGGATATATCTTCATTGTCTTTTGATGTTTCCTCGGCATTTTTTATCTCTGGCAGCTTGTATTGTGAGAAACGTATTTTTGAAGTCATCAACTCTTCCGGTCATCCCTTCCTGGTCAACATGTTTGCCTGTTTCCAGACTTCGAGTCACGTGTGTTTTCTGATGGATTACGCTCCTGGCGGGGACCTCATGATGCACATTAGCTTCAACAATTTCTCTGAAGATACCGCTCGGTGAGTGGATGAAAGATACAGAATAACGGAAAGGAATTTGGAGGTCATCTATTCCAACCCCCTCTTCAAGCAGGAGAGCCTATACCAGCACTCTCATTCACTTCAAACAGGTGCCGGGTCTTAAGTAGAGGCCTAATTGTGTACCCTTAATTATGCTGTGTGTTTGATCCTCTTCCCTTCCCTGTTCAATCCTTTCAAAGGTTCCACTCCGCCTGTGTTGTCTTAGGACTTCAGTTCTTACATGAAAAGACCATCATTTACAGGTAAAACATCAGAAACGCAAGAATATAATTGCTGACTTTTGTGCCTAAGGCAGGATTAGAACTCACCATCTCCTGGTGATTGGTCCAAAGTCACCTAATGTCAGCTATCACCTTACTCTTGCTTGTACTTAGACTGCCATGAACTCTGGGGAGAGTGAATGGGAGGGGAAACGCTTGGGGGAAAACGGAGGTAACGGCTGTATCTCCCTGAGACGCTGCTTCAAGGTCACCCAGCTGGGAGAAGAAGACGGCTGCACACCGACCTACAATTGAAATGACCCTTCTGAAAACATCTCGCTTGAAGCCGATTGGTCATGTGGGGGTCCACAATGGGAGGCAGTTAAAGGAGGGAAAAGCGGGGCTTAGGATTTTTGGCACGTGATTTTCAGTTCTGGCTTTGCACTGCTGCAGTATACTTGACTTCTAATAAAACGATGCCTTTCTCAACAAATGGAGCCAAAGGTTTGGAGGTTTAAGTGGTAGCAGGTCTGACACCAAACCAGCTTTCCATACCTACTGCGGGACTAGAACTCACCGTCTCCTGGTTTCTAGACCAGCACCTCAATCATTACCCCAAGTTGGCTCTCTGTCTCCTTAATAACCGACTTCCCTTTCTCCCTTTCATCTCCGTTTTCCCTGCCGCTGCCTCTGCAGAGATCTGAAAATGGATAACTTGCTTCTAGACTCTGAAGGCTTTGTGAAGATCGGGGACTTTGGGCTTTGCAAGGAAGGTGAGAAAAAGGAAAGAGCTTTGCCTGGCGGGGTGTGTGTGTGTGAGATGGCTGTGAGCATTTGCAATCCAGTCACAGGTTTGTTCACCTCTCTTTTATCCCACTTCCCAGGTGTAGGTTTTGGAGACCGGACAAGCACCTTCTGCGGCACCCCAGAATTCCTGGCTCCGGAAATTTTGACGGATCCATCCTACACCCGGGCAGTGGACTGGTGGGGGCTCGGCGTGCTTATTTTTGAGATGCTCGTGGGAGAGGTGAGCTGGTAACCTCCTTAGGTCTTCTTAAGCATCAAGAGGGACGGGGCTAACTTAATTATTATTAAATTAATTATTTCAAATGAATCAAGCAGCGCTTCTTGGTTGAATTCCTCTCAGGCAAGAGCGGGTGACTTTGGGCCAGCCTACCTCATAGGGTTTTTGTGTGGAGAGGAGGCTGCTTTGAAACACACACACACACCTTTTTTTTTGGGGGGGGAAAGGGTAGTTGAGAAGCCCCAGGATTAAACAGTTCCAAATTCTGTCCTTCCAAGTCTCCGTTCCCCGGTGACAACGAAGAGGAGATGTTTGACAGCATCATCAGCGAGGAAGTCCGTTTCCCCCGATTCCTCTCCGAGCTCAGCACTTTGCTTATGCACGAGGTAGCCTTGTGGATTCGTGGTGGGGTGCCACAGCAAAGTTTTGGGCTGGATTGGAACCCAGTCCCGTTTTGTTTTTTCGTTATCAGCTTCTCCAAAAGTGTCCCGAGCGACGTCTTGGAGCTGGCGCGAAAGACGCCGAGGAGATTAAAACTCACCCTTTTTTCAAGGTACGAAGATCCAGCCGATAACTCCCTTTCCTTGCGTTTCTGATCTCTTGCATCGACACTTAAGCCGAGCCCCAACGGGAGCCAGAAGTGGTGAGCTGAAGAAATGCAATACAAGAGATAAGAAAGAAAGGAAAAGACCTCCATATATTTGCAAAGCAATGTTTGCTCTCTCGTTCTTCAAATGGCCTTCTTAAGCCGCCTCTCTCTCTTACCTGCCTTCGTCTTTTCTTTCCTCTCAACCCCTTTACTGTCCTTTGATATATTTATATATTAAATGTATATGGATGTATGGAGGCTTTTAAGAACCTTGGTGGCGCAGTGGTTAGAATGCAATATTGCAGCTTAACTCTGCCCACTGCCAGCAGTTCGATCCTGACCGGCTCAAGGTGGACTCAGCTTTCCATCCTTACGAGGCTGGTAAAATGAGGACCCAGACCGTCGGGGGCGACGGGGCGATGCTGAAAAGAGTGATATACAAGTCTAAGTGCTATTGCCAGTTATCAACCACCCAGATTCTGATTACATGACTGTGGGGATGCTGCGTTCCTCATCAGTTCAAGAACTGGTCATAAGTCACTTTTTTCAGTGCCATTGCAGCTTCAAATGGTCGCTAATGGTTGTAAGTTAAGGACTGTGTGCATTGTAATTTTGTGCAGCCAGATCCTATGGTGATTAAGACTCACAAAGTTAAGCAATTTGAGGGTTGGGGTGTTTTTGACTTCTGCGTGTGCGTCTCTCTCTCTTTTTCCCCCCAGGAGATGAACTGGGCTGCTCTGTTTGCACGGAAGCTCAAACCACCTTTGGTGCCCATCCTCAAAAGTGCCACCGACGTCAGCAACTTTGACATGGAGTTCACGTCTCAAAAGCCTGTCCTCACGCCTCCCGATGACGGCGTCCCCCTCTCGGCCGAGGAACAAGCCCGCTTCAAGGATTTCGACTTCCTTTCCAAACACCTCCTGGACGTCTGACTTTGGGGCTGATCCCTGCACTGCTGCTAAAGGTTCCCCCC